>QKQZ01019937.1:0-22557 GCA_003595255.1 Solenopsis fugax
CCGTCGACACGCTGCCCGCCTGCGCCGCGTATCGATTTGCGTCGCGACGCCCGACACGAGTCGTCGGTAGCGCCTTCGCCCCGACCGGAGTTCCCCCTACGAATCATTAGCCCGATAATTATGAACGAGATGGTTCCCAAACTCCCGAAGAGGCCTCTCGAATGAGTCTGGCTCAAGTACTCTGCAAATATGTATATTTTTTTATGACTGTTGGTGAGAAAATCGTCAAAAAGGATGCGCAATATTCTTAAAAATTTTTTACAATGTTTTTATTGAAAAAAAAAATACGGTGATTCGTATTTATCATACTTAATATTTTTTATATACTTTAATTGTGTATATTCAAGCATTGCTTAATTTTGTATATATGGAATTAATGTGGAGTAATATCTATAATATATAGAAAAGCACATATATACGTATATACATATTTTTATTTACTTACAGTATTCATATAACAAGACGTTTTTAACAAATACTATCATTCAATAAATGAGCGTTCAGAAAAAATACGATTGGAAAAGATAGAGGATTGTTTACTCACCTCTAATTATTCTAGGAAGTCCATAAATGTATTCTATGTTAACATTTACAGTTCATTAAAGTTCATGTTACATTGTTACAAAATTGTAGAGACAGAGATAATCTTATTAAAAAATTGTATTAATCTTCATCGGAGTCTTCGCTTGCTGCGGTTGCTCTCTCTTTGTCTTCTGCTTTAGCTCGCGCGATAAGTTCTTTGGCAGGATTAAAGGTGCCGTTAGTCTGGACATTGCAGATATAACATCGCGTGGTTTTCCTATATTGCTCCAAAGCACATTTCTCACAAAAATAATGCTTGCACCTAAAAGAAGTAGATTAGTTATCAAAAACATTATTACGAAAGTGTTAAAAAAGTTTAGGCGATTTAGAAAGATATATTTTCACAATCATACTTGGTAACAACAGGATCCGTGAAACTGTTTCTACAAATAAAGCATTTAAAGGGCAAATTCTCCTCATCACTGTCAATCTCGTACTTCTTGTCATCTTCGTCTCCACTGTTGTTATACTCTCCGGTAACAGCTTCTCTTTCCAATTGCCATCCCAATTTGTAATCGGACCGATCGTGTAAGAACTTACAGCTATCTGTTCGACAGAAGAAAAATTTATATTAGTAGCAATTAAAAGTGATTATTCTAAACAAAATAATTAGAATCTGTTATTACATACCTCCAAAACCACAGAAACCAGTCTCTTTATAGTCCTTGCATATATCAGGTTGATAGTCCCACCTCACTGTCGCTCTAAGATTGGATGGCGCTCGAATTGGTCCCTTACGCACCATTCCACTGGATGCATTTCCAGCCGCGGTGTCCTTCTTTTTGTAATACTGTGCGTAATTGTTCAAGCCCCTGTAAATCTTATCGTCCTCCTTCCCCTCTAGTTCCTGATAATCAAGATACAAATATATTACTACTTTGTCTCTCTGAATAAGTCAACTTTGTCAATATACTTGATGTCATTTGCTCAAAATATACCTCGTTTATTTTCTGGGCCTTCTCGAACAGTGCCTGTGCGTCCCTATCCTTCTCCGTTTCTGTCTGAAGCGTAGCTGTCGCTCCTTGATCGCTCGGACCAGCTGGCAGAGCCGTCCTGTTGCTCTTGTACAACACAGTAATGTTGTCATCCTCACTATCGTCAGAGTCGCTGATCTTCTGATGCTTCCTCACATTTATCTGCAGGAACAGAGATCGAACTGTATCTTCGAAACGTCACACATGCAGTTAATTAGTTCGGAATTTAATTAATGGCGGAATTACTGATGCAATTGCACTAATTAAATGACCCAGACGGAAAAGGTTATGTATTTACGTCGCAGTGCGGAATACTTACCTTTTGTATCATAGGATTGTGATCGTCCTGCCTCTTCTCCTTCTTAACTACCGTAGTCTCATCCTCGCTGCTATCTACGTGGGAATGAATATAAACGTTTATCCACGCGACTCTTTACACATAACCTAAAATTTTGGTTCGGCTGGACTCAATCGACAGGTAAACATGCGATATCGCTAATGTAACGAAATTAACATTTGTCAACGATTATTTACCATCACTGCCGTCCGCTTCTTTCCGCTTTCTCGTGGCATTATTGCGAATATTACGTCTTTTAAAAAGAAAGGTGCAGTTCTTCTTTTTCGGCTCTTGTACCGCGTCGTCCATGTTTGTTTCATAAACACTGGTAAACTAAACGCATGTAAACACCGTCCCTCGCTCCAACACTCTCGTCCGCGGCTGGGATTTTTTCTCCGTTACTCTCGTCCATTTCGTCCTACATCGTTCCTCGCATCAAATTATCGCAGCTGAAAGATCCGCCGATAATTCAAGCCCGACGTACGTAAGTTCACACAAAAGATAAGTTCTCGGTGTCGTCGAACTCTGCTGACACGAGACGGGTTATGTTTCTCGATCGTATCGTATACATGCTACATTTTTAAATAATGCCCCTTAGTTTAGGTAAACAACGAATATAATTGCCTTATTTATGATATATTAACGTAATTATGGCACGTCCGTGAGAATAAAGTGTGATGCTGAGTTATTGATTATTCTGAAGAGTAGAGAATTTGTTGTGAATTATATATGAATGAATCTGTATTTAAATATTATTATACATACAGGGTGTTTCATAATACGTGGGTGTAATTTCAAAAATAAATTCAGGACACAAAGACAACTCAAAAAGTTCATGTATACTACAAGTCAATTCAGTTCGGTTATCGAGATATGAGTAATTTTTCTTAATATTGTAATAGGCAAAAAATACCATTTATTAGCGAATTTTATAATTTAATTAGGTGCATATTATTCTTCTAATAATATATTATTCAAAATTTCACTTTAATAAATTAATTTGTAATATTTGACCTATAACATAAAAAGCATATTTACAAGCAAAAGATGTGTGGTGACATTTTGAACATATATAATTAGAATAATATTCATCTAATAAAATTATAAAATAAAATTTACACTAATAAAAGTTATTAATAAAATTTGTATCTAGACAAGTTGAAATTGAGTCAAATTGAACTATATGAACTTTTTATGTTATTTTTGAATTTATTTTTAAAGTTATGTGATGAAACATCATTAATAAAGAAAAAAGATACATGTTATGATATCGTATGATTTGTAAAATATTTTAAAAATTATATTTTTAAAAATTTGATAAACTCCATCATTTGCAGGTCTTCTCATTTTTTCAAGTAATTTGAAATCACTAAGAACAATGAACAAGAAGAAAGATATGGCAATTGATTTCCAAGACAACATGATATTGCTCACGCGAAAGTACTTGAAGCGTAAAATAATGTGTCCTGAAACAAAGTTCAGGCATCACGTCAACGAGCGACTGCATGTGCTGGATTTAGTGAAACGTACCATTGAAATAGGTGAAAGCAATTCTGCCTTGTTAGTCGGACCTAGAGGCAGTGGAAAAACAACGGTATAGTTGTCCTTTCTTTTATATAAAACATTGAATAAGTTCAGTATTCTAATTAACTAGAATAACTTATTAATATAATTTCAGCTTGTTAACAGTATCTTGAAGGAATTGTCTGCTTTAAAGAGTTTCAAAGACAATGCGATAATAGTTAATCTTCATGGACTAGTGCACACTGACGACCGTTTGGCGCTCAAAGATTTAACTCGTCAGATGCAGTTGGAAAACGTCGTTGGAGATAAGGTTTTCGGTACATTTGCAGAAAATCTAAGCTTCCTCTTAGATTGTCTGAAATCTGGTGATAAAAACCGTTCCAAACCAGTCATTTTCGTACTTGACGAATTCGATCTGTTTTGTGGACACCACAATCAGACATTGTTGTATAATCTGTTTGATGTTGCTCAATCTGCGCAGGTAAATGTTTAAATGTAGCAGGATAAAAAAGAGCGTAAAAGGATCCTGTACATTTTGATACAGAAATGAACTGTATATAATTTTGCAGGTGCCGATATGCGTGTTAGGGATAAGTTGTAGATTAGACGTCATGGAGCTGCTGGAGAAGAGAGTCAAGTCAAGATTCTCGCATCGCCAAATATTTTTATTTCCCGGGGACACGTCGTCCTCGGAACAACCTATGTCCGCGTTCGACGATCGTTTGGAGTTGTTTCGAGATCTCCTCAGCTTACCTGATGATGAGAATGTAAATAAAGTGGAGCAGCAATACGACGATTGTACGATAGACCCGCAATTCGGTTCTATGTGGAACGACTATATTAAGAATTTAACCGCCAATGTTACCCTGGTGAATTTACTCAAGAGAATGTATCATATCGATGTGAGCGAGAGGAGTTTTAGAAATTTTCTCGCGGTAGCTGTCTCGACGCTGTCGGAGAAGCATCAAAAATTGGAAGTAAATGATTTTGTGGAAGCGAGTAAAATATTTTCGGAGGACGACAAATTGTTGATACTCGAGGGATTGTCCATTTTAGAAATGTGTTTGGTATGTTTTTTGCAATTATTTTCTAAAACTAACTTTTGTTTGATAGCAAAAAAAATATATCTCAATATTATTATAGATAATTGCGATGAAACATGAGATGGAGATTTATGATGGTGAGCCGTTGAATTTTGAGGCGGTATACAATCGTTACATCAAGTTTGCAAATCAGAATTCCTCTATACAGTCTGTTCAGAAACCAGTTATCATGAAAGCTTTTGAGCATATCAAGGTAAGAGAGATGGACTTTATGCTATCTTAAACTATTTTATTCATTAAGTGAGAAAATATGGACAAATATATATATTTTGTAGAACTTAGAGATCTTGCTGCCAGTTGGAAATACGAATACGAAGTTCGAAAAAGAATATCAATATTACAAATTTACATTGACATCGCAGCAAGTTATTGAGGCTGTGAAAAATTATCCAGGTCTTCCCACCGAAGTTTCTCAGTGGGCGTTAAGCAGTATATAATAATGATATAGTTTCAAGTATCCAACCTGTTGTGTTCCATAAAACTACATATTACACAGTAATTAATAAGTTTTCATTCACGTAGCGACGTATTACTAGAAAAAATTTAGACGTAGATATTTATATCGCTCTAATAGAAGTAATACTTGAAATAGTATAGGAATCGGTAGTGTGCTAATCCTTTAGATACATTTTTATATGTTGATCATTATTATTAAGCTCATCTCCATACTCGTAATTAATGATTGCCATAAAAACGAACTACTATACAAAGAAAATTACAAATACGCGACATTTCATCGACATATTATGCCCTCCAGGAAACGTGTGATACTCTAGTCTTACATCTCTAGAATATTGCCATTATTCGTACATATAATATCCAGTTAAATTTTCTAAATTTAGTTTAGAAGATTTTTTTAAAGTATAGATCATTTAGAATAGAAAATTAAAGAACACATCACAAAAATACAGTGAAATTGTAAATATCTTCGATATGTATCAGTACAATATCTGAAAGAGAAAAGGAGGCAATGATATTTTGTGAATATATACTAAATATGATCATCAGGAACAGTTCCTGCCAATATACGAAGTAAAGCATCTAGTATACACATTTTCGATATATGAAAGATAATGGAGAAAGGTACATAAATATTTATCGAAATATTTTATTTCCTGTAATAACATGCATTATCTTATCGAATGTCATGGATGATTAGATAATTTATTCGACTAAAACCCTATTTGTGCCACTGTCTTAGTATCGTGTTAAAATTCAGTTGGTCTGTGATCCATTTATCATGTCCATTTATCTCTGTGTTGTGTGTGCGTGCATGTGTGTCTCTCGCGATCAATATTTATATGTGTGAATGCGTAAAAATCTCGAGTATTTATTAAGAAACGTGTGTCTCTCGCAAGCACACACACGCACACACATAGTATTCGGACGTATTACATTGCGACGAAATTAGAATGTGCACGTGTCTATGTTTATACATTTGTAATAAATTTACATCTTTGACGAAGTACACAATCTCGTCGAGGATTCATTTTTTTTTATCTAATCTACCCAAGCAAACTGCGGTTTCGCTTCCGCTGTTATTGTCGAGTCCGCGATCGTTCTGACCTGGGAATTCTTCGCCACCAACTTTTTTGATGATTGACGTTTCTCAAATTTCGGGAAATTCACTTTCTTTTTCTTCTGTTCACACTGGTCAACATATGTATCGTGACCTGCATCAAAAGCAAGCATTATTCATATCTTGACATAGGTATTGGATAGTTTTATCTTACCAGGATTCTGGCCTACATTGGGTACCTTCCTTAGTTCTTTCTCCATAGTAAATGGTCGAAGTGCTGACATAGCACGACTTATACCTATCTGCGAAACAAACACACAACTCAGATTAGACAGACTATAAAAAATCCAAACTGTTTAGGAAATTAAAATATTAAGACATTAAGGAAATTTGTACTTTTGAATGACGTATTCTGTGCTCTACAAGATCTGCTCCGAGTACTTCTTCATGAATTGGCATTCTAATCGGTATTATTTTATCTATAATCTACCAAAAAAAAAGAAATAAACATCATATAGGTATTATCTTGCAGTATTCCTTACATATGATTTCTTTTAAAGAAATAATAAAATAAGTTATAATACCCATAGCAATATGATAGAGGTGGTAAAACTCCAAACCGCCAAGCAAAGCGCAGATAAGCTTTGCACCGCTAACAGATACCACCCGCCTCCTATAAAAATTCATGCACTACACATGATTCAAAACACAAGAAAAATACGTAAAATTATCATAGCGTACGAACCTTTAAATAATCCTTTCCTTCCACTTGTGGTATCAAGAGGATATGGATTATCAGCGAACAAACCGATGGCAATAACTCCCCAGATACCAGTTACGCCTATACTTCAAACATATGCGGATGAAAGATTTAAAAAAATTTTACATGCCAATGGAATTAATGTAAACGCACCATGAGTGGCGGCTGCACCAACAGGATCGTCTATGTGCATTCTGTCTAACGCTGGCATTGAGACACATGTGATAAAACCGCCTATTATTCCGACTACCATCGCCTCCCAGCCTCTGTATAGGAAACACCCACCTAATACAACGTAAACGGCTTTAAAAATCGGCTTAATTTTTCTCATATTTTCTGCATTAATTAGGGTCTCTGTACCAGTCGTTAAACAATCACCAATAAATGACAGTTTAAAAAAAATATTAAAATAATAAGACTTCAAAATAATAAATTTCAAATTAATTGATATTTTTTAAATCTAATTTTCATCAGATTTGATTAAAATATCATTTTTTATTTGAAAATGTAATTATATTAAATGGTTTTTATTCGTTTATTAACTGGTGCAGTGACTCTAAGCATGTACCGGTAACTGCCACTAGTGAGCCAAGAACACCGTTTATCTGGCTAATGATATCAATTCCATTTGGATTAGTTAAACTGAATCCCAAACCGACCAGACCACCTCCCATACTGGCAATCATAGTGGCGACAGCTGCCCGAGCAGCAAATTGCCACCGTTCACCGGTCACCCCATAAGTACTACCGCTGTTGAATGCTAACCAGCCCCACCTACAGTTCATATTCCTTTTTATATTCTGCAATTTATTGTAGACATCGCGACTATCAATTTTACCATAGTACGAACAACCCCATAATAGCATTGACTGGACATCCAAGCGGTAGAGGTTCGATGCCGTTGTCATATCTGCCTATTCTGGGACCGAGCATGATAGCACAAGCGAGAGCTGTATGAAGAGTGGATAAATTAATGCATTTGTCACTTGAAATTTATCAGTTTATCGTTATCTGGCAGTGTGTATCTCTGATTACCTGAAATACCACCGACAAGATGCACCGGACCTGAGCCAGCAATATCAACGACTCCCATACGATTCAGAAAACCGTGATCACCCCAAACCCATCCAGCTGGCACGCAGTACACGATAGTGTTCACAAATGAAAAGAGACAGTACGCCTTAAAGTTACATCTAGAAATGCAAAATAATACAATCGCGAAACTCTGATAAAAATTTTTCTTAAGATTTTTATACGAATTGGAACACTGCAGAAATACTGAGAAAGTCTACATCTTTTCTTAGAATTTTTCATATATATGTAAATTTTGAAATATTCTAAGATTTCTAAAATTTTTTATCCTATAATTTTTCTAAAAACTATTGTATAGACTTTGTCAGATTTTATAAGATTTTATTAAAAATTATAGATGAGAAATCTTAGGATATATTTCAGAATATATGGTACATGTATATATGAAGAACTCTAGAAAAGATGTAGACGTGCTGAAAATTTCTGAAGTGTTACATTCGTATAAAAAATCTGAGAATTTTCTAAAAAGTTATAAAATTATACAGAAAATTCGAAAAATTTTAAAATTTACATAAAAATGTGGAGAAAAAATTTTTACAAGAAAACTATCTCTGGAGTATCACTTTTGCTAAGATAAATACCGTTCTGCCATAGCACCACTAACGATGGTCGTAGAAGTGGTGGCGAAGCTCAATTGAAATATAAACGCGGCGCAAATGGCACCCATATACTCGTCGTCGATGGGTGGATCTACGAATATACCTCCGATACCGATCAGAGGGTTGTTGGGTTGTTCGCTCAAGCCGAAGCTAAATCCAAATCCAAACATCCAGTAAGATATGCCACCGAGAACTATATCAACTACGTTCTTCATCATGATATTGACTTCGTTTTTCACAGACACGCAGCCGGATTCTAACATTCCGAAACCTATGGAGTTTGTAAGAGACATATTATATTACGCGTGAATAATGATAAAAGTGCGATGAAAATAAAGATAGTAATAAGTAGTTTAAACTTTGATCAGACAAAAAGAATAATTTACACTTAAAAAAAAAAAATTATACTTTGTATTACCTGTTTGCATTGTAAAAATCATAAAAGAGCTCGTGACGATCCAATTGCTATCTTCTTGCGTAAGATTATACATTGCACTAATATATCTATCAACAGTAATGTTTGTCTCATTTTTTTCAAAATTTTCTGTTTCCATGATATCCGAACTGTTACTTCGTCACTAGAAAGAGCTCGACTACTAATGTCTTCGTTCGCATACATTGAGCACGCGCGTGTTCGGAACAAACAAATTAAAAATTTAGACCGTACGGGCAAAACAAGATTGGTATTGATATTGATAGTAACGTCAAGACTTCTGTCAGCAACCGATCAAGCGGATCTATCAAAAGGAAGCGGACATTAAACCAAGAGGAAGATAGTATCCAAGAACGGAAGAAGAGAGAAAATACTTGGCCGTATTCTCGTCATATTTTTAATTTTTTTTTATTGGCCTTTTCAAGATATTACAGAAAATTTTTTCTCGCATATCCAACAATTTCTCTTCGTTATTAATTAAATCATGTCAAAATAACGTATAATACATAATATTAATCTAGATTATTGAAAATGATATCACGTATAGAATTCCGTCATCTATATTATATGTATACTTCGAATTTATAATGCTTTACTAGTCTCGGAACATATCATGATCGTAATGTGCAATGAAACATAAAATGTGAGAATATTAGCGACGATTGGCGATATAAAGACTTTTTTTTGGGTTTTCTTTTCTTTTGTTTTTTTTAGTGGCCAGGCTAGACATTACATGATCACATAAATTTGCACAAATTAATTGTTCTTACGTCATACGGGTGAACTAAGCCCTCTTAGGTGACAAAGAAAAATTGGAGTCCACACTTTTTTTTTAATCATCCAAGGATATAGTTGTGTAGTTTTTTCGGAAGAAGCAAATGTGCAGTATCAAGACATAAAATTTCACACAAAGTATATCGATAGATGTAATTTCGTTTGCTCGGTTTTCGAAAGCGTCTATGAGGACTACGTTGGTAGATGGTAGATTTTTGGTTGAATTCCGTGCTGTTTCGGCAATTTGTTCATCCTGCAGGGTTTAGTGGTGACCGTATACGTTTTCATCGCTATACGCTATGTATAAGAAGAAATCCTCTTCATGATGTTCCTGTTGGCAATTTTGATAAGATTAGAGAGAGGAACGTGATAAAACATTAAAATCAAAGTATCTCACTTGATAAATATTATTAGTTCTGGAGTATTATTGTGAATTTTCATTCAAGTGCTAATTTAAGTTACTATTATTCTGTTATTAAAATTATGACACTTTAAAATAACATTCAATAGAATTTTTTTTACATTAAAACAATATTAGTTATTCTAACATTTTGCTATTATAACATAGAAAAAAATCGAAAAAAATTCTTAAAAGTGTAGAAAAAATTCTTAGTTATGTGAATTTTCAGTAACATCAGAAAAATATGAGTAACACTCTTGAATATATTCATTCTAATTACCGCATAAAGAGAACCCATGGTAGCGCTTGTTGGAGGAATGATGTTGTTGACGAAGAAGAATAGGGCATCCTCGGGACGTAAATGAATCCTCTTACGAATTAAAAAATAAAACTGACCGACAGTTAAGTCAGAGGGTACCAAATACTTCTGCTTGTCCAAATCACTGATTTTCGCCTTCGGGGCCTTCTCAACTATCACCTACAACAACATTCACATTATGTTTATCTCAAACATTTTTTAAATAATAAAAATATAATGTCAATTGATAATATTAAGAGAATATCTCAATTAGTTCGTTGCAAACAAGCGAAAGAAATCAATCTCTGCTAAAGTTCACCGTTTGCCTGGCAAATTATATCACTCACTTGCTGTAACAACAACGCAACTTGAAAATTGTCACTTTTTTATTTATCTGCAGAAAAAGAATTTTGGTGAAAATTTATTACACACTGAGAGTAAAGAGATAATGACACTTTTATCCCTCTATAATCAGCAGATTAAATCGTTGCACTAAAATCGTATTTAAAAGTGATATTACAAAATTTCAATGATTCAAAACGTTCAAATTGGAAAATTTTTGGGTTACGTTATTGTTGTAGCAAATATTTTAGCCTATAAAATCTTAAAGGTTTAATCTTTGGCTCGTTGCCTACATAAAAAAACAAGTTTCAAATATGCATTTAATGCCATGAGAGAGAGCTTGAAACACGTCCAACTGTTGAATAACAGGACTCCGAGTCCTGTAATTGGCAAACGCGAGAGAATACCACGGAACAACGGAGGTAATTTCGCAATAATTTCGTATCACGAAATGTGGAACTACTGTCATGTGATCAGTGATTCATTCACAGCGAAGATAAACACAATTTTTTCTTCTTAACCATCCTTGAGGTAGCATGAGGTCTGTTATGAGTTAGAGAGAGAGAGAGAGAGAGAGAGAGAGAGAGGACATGAATTCTGGAATAAACTACATTTTTTAAAATGTTGGTTGAGAACAGATTAATCTGTCAGGAATTAATTAGTATAAAAAGATTTTGGTATAACTGAGCTTTGATAAAATAGTTTCAAATAAATGTTTGATTAATATAATCAAATATTTAGTAATATTTATTAATTATATTAATAGTATAAACAAACAACAGTAATAAATCGGTTATTAAATGGTCATTAAATATTACTAAATATTTGATCATGTTAACTAAATATTTAATTGAAACTATTTGATCAAAACTTGATAACTATCACCTAAGCTTGATTATTACTATCAAACTTTTTATTGTACGGAGTAGCCAAGATTGATCTTATCTTTTGTCTGCGGAAAGTTTTATCTGTATTTTTTTTTACAATCAAAATATAGAATTATAATTTTTATTAGCAGAAAGAATTAGTCTCTTACACTAAGAGAAGAAAATATCCAAAAGAAAAAATATTTTATTTGACAGAAGAAAATTATTTACTCAGTCCTGATAGTTTATTTACTTGCAGTCAAGTTAAAAATTTCTTATGTAAATGAAATAAAGAAATAATTTTTAATCAAACATTTTTTTCTTGCAATTCTAGAAAATATTTAATCAAATTTAATAATATTATTAGCTTATTTATAAAATCATTATTTAAATATAAAAAATGTAAAAATACAAAATTATATACTTAACGTAGTATGTTTATTTATGTAAATATTTTTACTTAAATAGAACAAATAAATACTTGCATCAAAATAGATGATTATAAAAAAATGTACTTTTATTAATTAAAAAAAAAATTCTTTTCTCAGTCTAAATCGAAACATATTTCGACTGATAAAAATATATTTATAGAAATACAAAATTGTAAGCAACGAGGTATGATCAATTTGCGGGTTTTTATTGATTTATTTGTTCATCATTTATTTAAAAGACGAAGGGGGTTAAATAAAACGCAGTTTTTAATCCTGAAAGCGAGGAATTTACGGCAATTTATAATATTGACAAGAGATCGATGTTATTGCACGTACGAGCTGTCATACTTCGCAAGCTCGAAAACGAAAATAAAATTGCTTAACAATGTTTAATAAAACGACGCTTGATAACAGTGCATGTTTTACACAAACTTTTGACGTAACTCCGATGGAAAACACGGGCTTGATTCAACGGCCAAATATTGCAAATCATCTGCGTTTTAATGCGACAAAGAGCCGAGAAGAATCGCGTTTCTTCGCGTCCAAAGTCTACCTCGACGTCCCAGCACTAGCTGGGAAATCGTGGTCGACAACCGCGACGTAAATTCGTCGACGGTAAACAGGTCCAAGCGAATCCTGAGACATTCGGAAACCCATGCACCGTTGTCGATTCCACGTCGCGAGGCAGATCGATACGCGTGCGGGGGAGGACGTACGCGAAAAGCAGCGCGATTTCGCCGCGTAAGTGCGCAAAAAGGAGCGAGAAGGAAGGATAAGAGAGACAGAGACACAGAAAGAGAGAGAGAAAGAGGCGCCCCGAACGGGAAGTGATATGCGACGTAGAAGACGCGAGGACGACCTTGGGCTCCCCCGAGGACACGGGACATCACAAAAGCGGATCCCCTGTCCGCGTCTCATCCTCCCTCGCGGAATCTAACAATGTGTCCGGGGTGTCACTAGCAACACACACGTGTGACAGCTCGTACGTGCAATAACATCGTGGTATACCTCCAAAGAGCGAGAGCGTGTTCGTTACTTACGGGCACCCGATCGGGATATTTCCGTCGGATCTTCTCGCCCTCGGCCTTCCTCTTCTCGAACGGATGCTCCTCCTTGTACTGGAACTTCATCGTCCCGTTCGTCTGCGAGAGGACGACACGCGACGATGACAATGACGATGACAACGACGACGACGGGTCTCCTTCGCACTCGCGTTCTCTACAGTACCCTAACTCGCCCTTTCGCACGCGCGCGCACTCTCTCCTTCCGTCTCTATATATATCTCTATCTCTCTATCCGCGACTCTCGCTCTCCGGGACGGTCACCGAATTGACACAAATACGACTGAATACGACCCTCGACCCTCGACGACGACGACACGCTCTCGACGACAATTCACAACAATCGCCGCAAATCGCCGTTGATCGCCATACGTCGCTGCGGTGCGCGACTACGCGCTGCGCATGCGTCGTAGCCGCCTCGAGAAAATAGTCCCTCTCGCTCTCCCATCTCCCATTTCGGCAGCGAGCAGCGAGATGGACGACATGGGACGACATCGCGCAACGTCGAGAGACCTCGGCACAGATTTTAATCGAGGAGAGATCGCACAGTCGCTCGAGAAACCTGTCTTACGTTAACGCGACGAGAGACGAGAGACGAGAAGTATCCGGCGAAGGTTTCAGATACGCATATATGGATGACGAGACAAGTTCTCGAATCGTCGTCGCACGACTGCACTTCCTGCACTTTCCTCGTTCCCTCTCTCTTCGGGTGTGTTTACTTCGGACGCTCACGCGCTTGTAAGCATCATTTCATCCTTGTTTATAAATATTAAACAAGGACAAATGATGTTTATGAGCGCTGTGAGCGCCAAAATGAACGCAACCTTCTTCTGACGCGCGATTACGAGCGCTGTTTCGTTCTCGATGTATGGAGAAAGTGCAATCTCGCGACGCGAATACTCTGGACTGCGTTCAGAAACATCGCCTGGGTGCACTCAGATATCGTTTCATCCGTGTTGTTTACAATGTTACAAATACAAATGTTAAACAAGAATAAAATGATGTCTGAGTGCACTCGGACGATGTTTTTGAACGCAGCCCTGGCGAAAAGCGCCAGGTCGCTGCGAACCAATGGCTGCGTTCGGAGCACGTAACTGTTTATCTTACGCGTAAAAAACGTGAAAAGTGAAAAATTCCTTTATTATCTTCAATGATAAACATTTTCACTTTTCCGTCTTAGGGAAATCGTTACGTGATCGCTACTTAGAAGACAACGGTTATGCAATAGTCGAGTTATTAATAATTGCCAATTGCAATACTTACAATTGATTATTCTCAATTAATTTTTAAATTATTTATTTAAAAAATTAATGATTATTTTTAAGTATTATATATATATATATATAATATAAATAAATTATAATTTGTAGATTAAAGGTCGGCAGGAGTGAGAGCTTGTATTTGATATTATATTTTGACTAATTATAAAAGAAATATTTTGTAAAGATTCCTTTTTGGTTTATATGTATTTTGCGAAGTTGCGAAACTTTCTAAAAAACTGAGATTTTGCAATTTGGTCTTTAAAACATAAATATAGTTATAATAAATAAAATTATCTGTAATTCAGTTACAACGCATTTTGAGTGAGATATCAAAATAAATTTTTATTTTGTTTTTTTCTAAAAAATTGTACTTTGTAAAAAGATGCAGGCAATCCACCTGATTACAAATATCGCAATTATATTGCGATTTTTTTCAATTTTATCCATATTTTGTTAAAATTGAAGAGAAATTAGTCTTTGTAGATATTTTCATATATATAATTTATTCTGTTGGCCTTTAATAATATTGATTCTTGCCTTAGCTCTTTGCTGAATCTAACCCAATAAGCAAGAAACATTAAAGCAGCATTTAAATGAAATGTTGGTTTATATGAGATGTGCAATTTTAAACTTAAAAAAAGAAATATATAAATATTTTGAAAAGAATATTTGATACTTTTTCGAAATCTTGTTGAAATATTTTATAAATGTTTTGTTTTAGAAATGTTTCAAAAAATGAAATCTCCAAGTCATGATAAAAATTTATTCATATTACTGTTGTACAATGTTAAATATGACATACTTAAAAAATGCATTAAATGCTGTTGAATATTGTTATTATAATAATATAACAGTAATGATTTTATGCTTATTGGAAAGTATGGGAACCAATCGTAATAAAAGGAATCACTGTAACCGAACGCAGGCAGCGCGAATTTCGAGAAATCGATACCTCTCTCATCGCCCGTCGCGGCGCTTCGAGAATCGAAATCACTCGCTCGATACTTTGAATTCCCGCGTCGGTTGGCGAGCCCACTATCACAACGACGGATCGCAGCGGAGTAACCGTTCGAATCGCGTCTCTCTCTCTCTCTCTCTTGCAATCGCGATCGAAATCCAGAAGCGGATCACGCAAACGGCCGAAACATCATCTCGGGAGTGCGTGTTTCACTGAAACAATACGTGCGATATATTGTATCGAAGGTAACGAGTGGTATCGTGCGCCGATCGCCAACATCGGCGTTGGCGTGGTTGGCGGGACTCGGCGTCCAGCAGCGCGGACTCCAAGAATCTCTCTCCTCTCGCGATCGAAATCCAAAAGCGGATCGCGTACGCGGCCGGAACATCTCGCGAGTGCGTGTTTCGTCGAAACGATACGTGCGGTATGTTGTGTTGAGTGTAACGAGTGGTGCCGTGCCGGCCGTGCACCGCGAGCGCCGACATCGGCGTCGACGGGACCCGGTGTCCAGCCGCGCGGACTCCAAGAACCGAGAACCGCACAGATGGGCTCCGATCCTCGCGCTCTCCACTTCAGTCTACCCGCGGCAGCGCAGCGGACAACGTAATCGTCACGGCCATCGCCAGGTATGTGTATTTCATTCTGGAATTAACATTACGATTATCTTTCGCCGACGTGCGAATAGTGACGAATGACGAAACGGATTCCGCCGCAAATTTGTGATCTCGTCGCGACGCGTCGACGAAGATCCGTCGAGATTTATACTTTCATTTTGTCATGAAAATCGAATGTTGGCTGAGAAAAAATACCGATTAGAAAAAATGCGATCATGAGCGACTTCGACCGAATGATCTATCAAAAAGTAACGCTTGAAATATTTCATCAAGAAGAATAGAATTGTTAATTTTATTCCGACATGGAAAATGAAATTTAGGATTAGTAACGATAAATTACGTAATTAGAAATGTTCGTTGCGGACAATTTTACAGGTTGAATTAATCGCAAAAATGAGTTAGTCGACCTTTAGCCGAAGCCGCGTCGGATCTCAATTCGGGATCGCCGGTTTCCCGCGCATAATTACACGATTCGGAAAGTGCACCGTGCACTAACGCCCTCGCTGGATAATGCATCCAACTCGCGAAGCTATTGGTCCGAACAAGCGCAGATGATAACAAGCATTCTGCAAAATCTTGTAAAACTACTTTCATATTGTTTAGGAGTAAATCTTAATTGCAGAAGTGATATATATCGCGAATTATTTTATAATTAAAAAATTAACATTATCAATCATATATTATCTAAAGTCTTGCCAAGATTTACAAAAATTTATCATTTTTAATTTTTGTAAAAATTCATCTCGTTTTTGGAACTTTATAAAATTATTATGGAAATGCATATAATCGTGAGCTGCATTACAAAATTATAGTTTCAAAATATTAAAATATTAAAGATTTTTAATTTCTATGAAGAATATTTAGAAAGAATATCGGATTTTATTGTTCTTTATTAAAAGAAATATATACAGATGCGTCTGTAATGGAAAGAATAAAAAAAATTATTCTGCATCCTCTTCGTCGTCGTCTTCCTGACTGTTAATCTGGAAGTATCGTAATTCGTACGTGTCCTTGTCTTTTGACACCACTCGCAACCAATCGCGCAACTTGTTCTTCTTCAAGTACTTCTTTGTTAAGTACTTGAGATACCTATGGCAACAGTTTTCCAAATCAGTGCAAATATCGCTCTTCCTGTAGCTTACAATAGCAAACGAAACAGATGCAATATTAATACATCATAACACAATAACTATTACATCGGGATATATAAGCACTTAGATTTCAGACAGTCTCACGCAGGATTATGTAAATTGAGGTGTGACTTTCATATTGTGCACAATACTTTATTGTGCAAAAAGCCCATCAAAACATCGAATAACACAAAAGTTGAGCATCAGTTTATACAACTCTGCGTGGCATCTGTCCAAAATTTAAGTATCAGGACATATATGTTGACATGGTAGTCAACTTGTTAAATATTTGATTTCTTTTGTATATTCCAAGATTGTTGCGTCCGAAGAAACACGACGCTACCCACCGCTTCGAGAAATCGACGTCACTATTGATGGTGAGCTTCATCTTGTTACGCTCCAGGTTAACATTGTTGCCGAAGTTATAAGTTTTGCCGTTAACTTTGATCTTTTCTTGCAAATATTTTTCCTGCAAAAAAAACGCTGCCTTATAGTAACTAGTCTCAATATTAGACGCGATATTAAAACTTCAGCAGACATCACACAATTCAAAATAAACCTCGATTAACTTGAAAGTCTTCCTGTACAGGGGGTCAATCATGAAACTTTTTCTCAAGGGGGAGGAAACGTGAAAAGTGAAAAATTTCTCCATTAACTTCAATGGTAAAATTTCCACCCTAGGGAAAAAGTTTCATGATCGTGTCCCAGGAGAGGTTAAGAATTCGCGAGGAATAGGTTAGGATTGCACTAGGCTCAAGATATCGAATGAGCAATCTCGAGCGGAAATTCTCACAGTTGGAAAAGAAAGATGTTACGATTGTAGGCTAAAATAATTTCATGTAACTTACAAAATTGGTAACATCCATTATATTATCCTCGACGGGATGCGTGCAATCGATCGTGAACTTCAGGGACACCTTTTTCTTCTGTCCCTTGCCCCGAAGGATCTGCTTTCTAATCGGGCCTTTGGTTTTCTTCGCCGGCTAAAAAGTAGCGAACAAAAAATCCTTTTAATAATAATATTGGTATCGTTTCGACGGGACACGTGGAAAATCGTTCAAGGTGGTGGGATAGGGACGTACGACAGAATAGCTATAAATCCGACTTGATCAAAACGATCTCGAGATAAAACGAGAAGCCGACATATCATGATCGACAAATCGAACGCGTTCTTTTCATGCGTGACATTATTACCGCGGGATTCTGCCATAATTACGAATAATTGTCGTATTTACACCGGAGCGAGAACTTACCGGAGCCATATTCACGTGTATACGATGAACGAAAGAACCCAAGGAACTGATCATACAGCGTTGCACTCGTTTCAGTCGTCTATGCTAACAGCAGATGCCAGCACTAGTACAGAGAAGCGGGAAAAGCCTAATAAAGGTTGATCTCACTAATTCCGATTAATTAAAAAAACAATCAAATTAATGAATTGCAATTACATTTATGTATTGTCAAATACAAATCTTAAAACTGATTGTATTATTTTTTTTTCCTTCTTTATTGTTTAATCTATTATTGTTTGTTGCAGATGATGAGAAACGTGACTGGTGATGGTATTGGTGAGTAACATTTAGAATACAGGTGATGGTTTTTCATTGAAATTGATATCTGTGAAATCAGTGCAATTTATTTTTTATGTAGACTTTTTGCATGTAGATGTAGATTTTTGTGTACGAAACGTCGAGAAACTATAAGTCATATTAAGTTTCAAGTAAAAATAATGCAAATTTCATTAAATTCGCGAGTAACGATTTTCACAATTTCGCGTCAACGTAAAAAATTTTATTAATTCGCAATCAATTTGCAATTATTTTAAATTTTTTAAATAATTTTCGTATTCCAATTTTTTCATCTTACCTATTATAATTTTCATTGATATTCGCAAAAGAATTGCGAAATTGAGCTTCGCATGGGGAGCTGCGAGGTGAAGTAATCCTCGCAAAAATATTACGAGGATAAGTTTCACAAAAATATTGCGAGGGGGAAAAATTGTGAAACTTTAAATTAAATATATAATATATTATGTATAATTCGCAAGTTTCGTTCGCTTATAAATATGTACTTTAAACTTTAAATTTTATTTATAAATATATTGCAACAAATTGTCATTAATAATATTTGCGTTTTTCATTTGTCATAAACATTTTTTTTAAATAACGCAGAGTATATCATATTTCGCGAGTGTTTTGTGTGTCAAATGAAATATAGACTATAATGGACACGTAAAATTGTTTTAACTCGGTCCGTATATTTTGTTCTATAATAAATATTCGTAAAATATTGTTAAATACGTGCGTGGTTAAATTATTAAGTTCAGTGAAATTGCAACTCCGCGGATTTCGCGTCGCGAGTGTATTAATGTGAAATAAAGTGCAAGTTACAACGTTGGAGAAAATGCAAGGAGGCTTTTTAAACCACTTCGGGGTTCCACTGTTGCGGATGTGATTGCAGCGGAAGATGCATCGGTGGACATCGAGGGACGTGCGAATCAATGAGTGCTAATATTCCATTAGTTTTATAATCGATCCTTTTTAGCTACACTTTTTAGCTTTTCTTATACATGTTACGTTTTTTTATTGCTTTATTATTTTATATAATACATTATTAAAACATTATTGTTATTAATTATTTCACATAATAAATTATTAAAAGATTTTAATATAAAATTATAGTAACATACACAATGTAGCTAAAAAGAATAGATTGTATTGCATGCGTAGTAAAGAATTGCACTGATTTCCCAGCAAACAAGATGACGCCAAATAATGTTTAAATGACGTCTTATTGACGTTAGAGACGTCATTAAGATATCATTAGACGTCACCTTGTTTGCTGGGTAGAAACTGCATGAGTAGATATTTATATATTATTACATCGACAAATTTATGTTTTGCATCATTGATATTGATTATTATAAAATAATTTTCTATGCATTCACGATATTAATCTACGAAATTAGTATTACAAATTTTTGTCGTCACGACAAAGAAAAGCACACAGAATTGCTTCTCACAATGTTATTTATTTAAGCCTAGCGTACAGTAATATCTATGGGAGGGTAATATCTATGGGAGGGTACAGTTTTCTATTTTATAATATAGATCTGTTCTTTTTTTCGGTGAGATATACAGCTGAAGGAATATTGCAATTTAATATAATTCCGATATTCATACACAATAATATATTAATGGCCTAAGTGTCAAAGCATCTTGTAATAGCTATATACTTATAAATCTAATTTTAGTTATTATCGGCAGACATCAGATTTGTCGAATCTGAATTTATCATGTGAAAGTAGCAACATAGCGTTTCATATGATAAAGATTAGTACAACATCAATTCTTCTTCTTTCAAATGGCAATTAGTTTAAAATCTCAAGCTGATGAAAGACGCCGAGAATTTATTTAGCCGAAAATTTCGTGTATGCAGAAATAATAGAATAATGGAGAATATTACGATGACAAAATAGTAAAATGTATCACTTTTTAATATCACGTTTCAATATCTTTGGAGATTCTAGCTTTGAAAATTCGAGTTTGTCGCATATTATCAATCACTATGTCAATGTTTGAAAATGTAGGAATCAATTATTAATTTTCCTATAATTCGTTTATCTTCTATAGTATTATACATTTACAAGCTAACTTCTTCCTCTGTTTTTGAAGAAGTCAATTTTTTCATGAATATATATGAAATATTTTTAGATAATATTTTAAAATACATATATAAACATCGCTTTAAGAAATAATAAATTCAAATATACGCTGTACTATAGAGAGTAAAATTAATAAATCGTAAAAATAAATAATTAAATCGTGCAAAGAGTGTGGTTAAGGATTCGTTCGTTGCAATAAAATTATATTAAAATTTTTGCGTTTTTTTACGTTAAATGATTTTCGCAATCACGGCAATCATATAACTGCATCGTAATTAGTCAATCGTGAACAGACTAGTACAATAAAAGGATTTGGCGTCGAAATCCATTTCACGTGTGTCCAGAAGGCCTCTTGTCGCAGACAATCTTTTATAAATGTACAGGCAAGCATAGAAATCATCACTTACGTACACGTAACACTTTGTACGTGACGCACACATCCGACAATTTTATATTTTCCTCGATCAAAAATGGACCTGATACCTGCGTCAATCCTTCCACAATCGTTATTTATGATTCTTCTATTATCATCTCTCCCGCATTTTGATTCGATATTTAACATATGAATAATTCATGTATTTATATATATGTACATAGATTTAATCTTACATTAAGAATTCGTAATAATGTAGGTACATATACATGTACATACATCGATACATGTATTTTCTCGCGAAACGACACTTCGCTGTTTTTTCGTATCGACTAACTGAGCGGAATTTATTGGCTCGTAGGGCCCTTCGTGTACTCTTGAAAATAAAGCTTTCACTGATTTTCTAATGGAATAACCTATGGTACAGATGGTTTAATTCTTTCTTCTCGAACAACTGGTCGACATGATCGCTTCTACTTAACAACTTAAAGTTTGGCTACGAGATTAACAAGATGCAAATGTATAATCGAAGAAAAATTAGTGAATAAAAGCACGTGAAAAGACAATTTGCGACTAAATACTATATATACATATACGCAGATCGAAAAAAAGTTGCACAGTAACTGTCCTAAAAGCGCTACAATATTATTTAATGTTAAATAATATTCCTGAAATATTAATTAATATTAATAAAAAGTGGTTATATGTCCACTTCTGATAATATTATATGAATATTATATGTGAGAAGTAAATAATATTATTTACTTCCATATTTTAAATTATCGGGAATATTATAACTTTTAAATATAATAATTATAAAATTTATGAATACTTTAGGCTAACAATTCACATTAATTTTTGACCAAAACAATATTCGTAGAACACTTTCATAACATTCCACGGATATTGAAATAATACATACGAATATTATATAAAAACGAATATATAACATTAATACAATATTCCCATAATGTTAAAATAATATTAAAAATATTGAATAATCTCGAAATATTATTTTAATATTACTTTAATTTTTAATAATACTCCTATAACATTCTAAGAATATTGTAGCGGTTATAGGGTATTAGTTTTCACAACGTCATACATCGATAGGTAAAAAAACAGGTCAATATAAAAATAATCAATAATCGTACGATAGTCGAAGGATTCCGAGTAAAGACGACGTAAGTCCCTAACTTCTGAGATTTATTTTAGTGGATTCTTCGGAGTTACCGGATTCTTCCACCGTGACCTTCGATGATGCGAACGAATCATTGATCGTCGAAGCGATTATGTCGGCCAGTTATTTCCGCGGATAAAGATGTTCTCCTTCATTTCCTCCTTCCCCTTTTTGTCCCTAAGTGTCGCCACCACGTCGTTTATATGATGCTGTCGGCGTCCAGGTTGCTGACGAACGCGGACTTGCCGGCGGTCTGTCCACCACCCCCTGCTGCACCACCC
>QKQZ01019938.1:0-43547 GCA_003595255.1 Solenopsis fugax
GACGCGGCGCGTCCGCGCTCTCGCGAATATCGGAATTTTAATAGAACATCAATTTAACGACATCGACGATTTCGTGACGGCGCCGGATCACATCGACGACGACACGACGAAAAAATAGCCGGTACTTCTCAGCGTAACAGGCAGAACAGACGCACACACATACACACATACAGATGTACACACGCTCGCTTTCGTGTGATGTAAGACAATAAATTCCGCAAACGAGACCCGTGCTCGATCGAAAGGTCGCCGCGAGACGGAACAGCCGCGGGTATTCTCCGCGTGATTTATGCGCCTACGAAAGATCGTGAAGATCGTCGTGACTGATTCGAGAGACAAGTGGAATAAATGCCGGGATACCGGGATCAAGTTCCACGGAAATCTGTATCGACGTTTCCACGTCGCGGATTTCCCCTCTCCACCGGTGTGGTCCCGTCTCCATCATCCCTGTCTCCTTTCGTTTGCCTGCTCCGCAGCGCCGGTCACGGCACGGCGAAATATTAGTTGCGATCAAACGTTTATTATTGCTTTTATCAATGATAATGCACGATACGTATGATTCTACATTTGCACACGCGAATCTTCCTTCTTTTCTCATACACAGAAAAAAAATTAGTATGAAATCAACAATTCATTGTTTCATATAAGCAAGAATACACAGTAAAAAATTGTGCGTACATATGGGTCCATATGTTAAAATTTTCTTGTGTGCTACCACGTTTTGATTACTACTTCAATGTAAAATTAACATACCACTGATATGTTATTATTTTTATAACATTTTCATGTGTTACATTTATGTCACTTTTATAAATTAACACTTTGTGTATGCCTTTTAGAAATGGAATATTATTTTGAGTACTTTTAACACAATTATTTCAAATAATCAACATGTCTCAAAGTTAATTTAACATAATTACTAACAAAAATGTTCTATTAACATTTCCTATGAGTTAAATGTTACGAACGAAAATGTTCTATTAACATTTCTTATGAATAAAAATAAATGTAAAGTATTGTGTCAGTTACTTAACATTTTTAATTTGTCAATAAGTAACACGATGAATAAGTTATTTTAACTTAAAATTTAGAGTGAACTTTCTGGGACATGCAAAAATGTTAAGAATTTTTTACTGTGTATAAATTCTTCTTGGAAGATTTTATAATCTCAAAGAGACATAATTTTCTAGCATAAAGATATTTTGTTTCTTCATGTAAGCAAATTATGTGTGTTTAAGATTATCAAATTCTTCCTAGAAGATTTTATATTCTTGCTTATATGAAACAATGAATTGTTGATACTCATTTCTTTCTGTGTATGTTTCAAAAAAATTGCAAGACCCTACAATATTGAACAGTGACCGAAAATAAAAAAGAATAAATTAATATTTTGTTTTTAAAAATTTAACGAATGAAAAATTTAATACAGAAAAGTTTTGTAATTTTGTGAAATAAAATGTTGATAATATAACACAGAAAGAACAATTTTGCTGAAATGTAGATCTGAAAATAACTGTGTAAAACAATTTGAAAAATTGTATCGGATGTTTAACTTGGTTGCTAGAATGTCAAAACTATTTGCAATAATATTATCATGCTTGGATATTCAGCATAATCATTTTGACGGGCCAATATCAAATTATTTTTCTATTCGTATCTAGCTAAATTTTTAGATGCTGCAGTAAAATTGTTCTTTCCGTGAACAAATCGCGAATATCTTTTCTACACTTGTGCTGTACATTTTATGAAAATTGAAACCAATATAATTTCAACGAGTTCAGAGTTTTGAGAATGATATAGGCGTACAAAAATGATCTCTATATTTATCCGCGACGATGGAAACGTGACGATTGACGTAA
This sequence comes from Solenopsis fugax, assembly GCA_003595255.1. Classification (NCBI taxonomy): domain Eukaryota; kingdom Metazoa; phylum Arthropoda; class Insecta; order Hymenoptera; family Formicidae; genus Solenopsis; species Solenopsis fugax. Next base: position 1,860 of record QKQZ01019938.1, read on the forward strand.
GACACGTTTTTCTGTGTTTGTAGTAGGGAAAATTGAATTTATCAAAGTTATATCGAATTCAATCGTATAATTTAGCATAACCATCGCGAAACTTGGACGTATCGTTTCCAAACATTTAATTCCGCATATTCCGATTCCGAGTAAAATTAACCGCAAGCGTGCGCAAGATCGCAAACAATTCTACTTATTGCATAAAAAAAAATCACCAATTTATTCTATAAATAAAATAACGGTGAAGCAACGTTTTCCGGGTACGAAATTACGATAGGCCGTGCGCATTATCTTCCGAGATATTACGAAGGTACACGATACTGCACTTATTTTCCAATAGTCTTAAAACTTACTCATCCGCATAAGTGTTTACGCAGCTCTCGCGAGTTAACGATTCTTCCTAGTCTCTCCCTATCTTTCGAGTAGATATTAGTCAAATTCACTCGAGGCTTCGCACACTCTCGAACGTCGTTAGGTAAATCTATTTTCGCCGGACGTGGGTGTCGCGATATCCCGGCACGTAGGCTTCAAGTTAAGTAACCATCGTCTCTCATGCAATTGTCACGATTATTTGACTCTAGTCCAGTACGGCATTTTCAAACGAAAGCCATTTTCTTCCATTGCGCTTGGCATAATATTTGTATATCGCAATCTACTGATCGGATACTCCTTCGCACGACCCCTACTACTAACTCGTGCCATAAACTCGTTTCGTTCGTTTCTCTTTAATATAACGTCGCGCTCCGGCAAAAGCAGACGCGGCGCTACGGTGACGCAAGTTGCAAATATATTTGTGCAATCTCGCTATTGCGCGAATATTGGCCCCTATTTACGAGCCAACGCGTATAAGTGTCCGCGATGACGGGCACTGCGCTCGGTGTCTAAGGACACATTTCTCTTATCCTAAAAAATATCTGCGCTCTTGAAAAGACCCCCTGCTTTCTCTATTAGCAATATAAATTATTTTATTACGCACTTCATTTTCGTATATTTCTTTCATGAATAATACATCAATCAATCTCTTTCAATTAGCAGGAAATGTCAGAAACACCGCTGACATTTATTAGTCGTCGTTCCGAAATGAAATGTGAAAACATCACGATATTCGCCGACCCCTTTACGCCAGATATTCATAGATTTCAGTTCAGGATGTTATATGCGAGTTGCGTGCATGCACACAAACTAAGAAGCGGTCGGGTAATGCCGCTCCCACGGGCTCGCGGGACGAAGATGAAAGAAGAGCGCTGATATCGTGTGCAAGGAGAGGCAATCATCTCTCGCGAAGGACTGCAGGAAGAGAGCCTTGGCGTGTAGCCTCAAGATGCAGCTACAGCCGGATGATTCGATTTGATGGCATTAATCAGCGACGAGCTGGCGCGGATTAAAGTCGCGCCTCCGAGCGGTATAACGTTTCAATTTACCGCACGAGCATTCGGAGGGCTACATAGGTCGAACGGCTAATACCGTCGACCATCTATAATTCAGTCACCTTTATTTGTACTCGTGAGTTCGACGCGAATAGCGTCGGTGTCGTTTGTTGCCTGAATATCGAAAGCGCTTCGCGGATTATTAGTCAGTCGAAATAGCCTTACGGATCTTGGCTCTAATAGTTCATTCTAAACGAAAGATCAACCTAACGGTTAATACTTTATAGATGCAGATATTAAAGAATACGAAAGAGGGAAAATAGCAATAAATTTTTATTTTATTATTTAGGAGTTCATTTGAGAACAATGTGTACACAGAAAAAAAATTAGTATCAAATCAACAATTCATTTTTTCATATATAAGCAAGAATATAAAATCTCCTTGGAAGTATTTATAATCTTGAAGAGACATAATTTGCTAAGATACAGAAATTTTGTTTCTTCATGTAAATAAATTATGTGTGTTTAAGATTATCAAATTCTTTCAAGATTTTATATTCTTGCTTGTATATGAAACAATGAATTGTTGATTTGATAGTCATTTTTTTCTGTGTATATACACATTTTTATTGTACTTGAAAAATTATTATATGTATAAAAATAATATAATAATCCTTTCAGTGCTATGTGTAAAGATATCCAACCTGAGAATATAAACAAAACTTTTGAAGAACGTTGAAGACAGAGTATTTCGCGCAAAATTTATTCATTAAAAACATTCAACACTAAAAGGGTTAATACACAAGTAAATATAATATTTACTTGCATTTTTAATATTATGTTTATTTGTCAACTGGAATATTAAACTACAATATATTGGCAGTTCATTATATGTACATATCATCTTTTCTTTCTTAATTAAAATTTTAAAAAGATTTAAAAAAATTTTTTTAATTGTAATTTTTTAATAATAGATGTTTTCAATAATTTTATAGACACCATCATTTTAATATATGCTAGAATCCCGCTTGTATCATCGATTATATTGGTATGGAACGATATCGGTTTTATTGTGAGCAACATTTCCATTTGAATCTTTAATGTTTGATATCCGTGCAGTTCGGAGCAGTAGAGCGGATTAAGAATGATCGATAAGAGTATTGTGAAATGAATCATTCTCCACGTAGAACGGTTGTGTCCTGTTGATCGATGTCGGAATACTCAAATGTATTTTATTCGTCGTTTTATGTGCTTCATTACGGTGGACATTGCAAGCAATTGTACGTGCGATATGCAAGATAGTAAATTGTAAACCGGCTATTGCCTCACTAATACAAGTCGAAGTTTCACGTCGGTAGCGCGGGAATTACGATCTTTTCCGATGCATTTCATGTAATTGCTAATGAGTAATTAGTGACCTCACCGGTATTGTGTGTGTAAATGCAAATTGTGCAATCACATCGTTACATTTAGATATTGCATCATAAACCGTTGAGTTCACTTTCATTGTTATTTCAATGAGCATCGCAATAGTTTTGTTTCTGTCGATAAAAGACGAATAATTATATATCGACTTTTAAGATAAAAAAAATATATCTAGCCAATCTTGGATTAGTTTCTCTTATTTTATTAAAAAAATCAAAAGTAATCCGATTTTTTTAAATATTATTGTATACATCCGACTTTTAACTTTACTAAGATTATCAATTAAAGTTTGGACAGGAAAAATTTTGACGCAGTAAACTAAATGTTTTTCTGCACAATCTCGAGAGAACTAAGCTATCAATTTCAAAATAATTCTTGTAATGCGAAGAATATGGAACTTCAAGTTCTTTACTCTTGTTGATGACTTTCTTCGCAAGACTTTCCAATTTATGTGCGACAGGTTGTTCACACGCAGCTGCTAAAAGTGTTAATTAACTTCTTTTGTTCCCCGAAGTTTCTTATTAACACCTCGATCGTTTCTTGACGGTGCTTGATAGAATCGTTACTCATCAAAATTCGGCCGCAGCTGTAGGGCATCAGTAGTCCCTTCGTCCTTGCCTCATTCGCACGCAAATTCATCAGCGCCCATCGATCCATCGATGTCGCGTAATCGCGTCATGCAGCGCAGTAGCGATAACGAATAAAAGGAGACGCGTGTTTAATGCACGTGAAACTTTTTATTACGCGGCTTGCCGAGCCTCGTCGTGCGCGTAGAGTAAAATGTAGAAAACGTAGAACTTTTCTCGGCGAAACTTGAACCTAAGGATCCCCCGACGACATCCATCTTCTGATCTTCAGGAACGCGGTTAATACCCGGATAATCTGTGCGCTTGTTCTCATAACGAGTCAGACGAGTCGAGAAGCTGCGAGAAAGATTATTCAAATTAAGGCAAGGAGGAATCATTTCGTACAGCCTTCTAGAAAATTTCGATCGATTACATGATAAAGAAGATAGAGGTTTTGATTTAATTACTATTATGTACGACCATATAACGATATTTGAATATGTCGACATTGAAAAATTACACAAAATCAGTTTTATTTTAGCGAAGCACGAACATAATTTCAACCTTGATTATGTGATCACGAAAGATATAATTATCGCTAAGAGGCTTCATCTAATGGTCTAAAAATCAATAATGAGGGTATTATTATCTTGAGTGGTGCATATATGCAATTTTTACTATAAAAATATTGTATATTTTTGTAGTATGAGCAAATTTTTAATTTTTATAATTATCGCATAATCACTGGATGACAGACACGCATTCACGAGTATAAACTATTGAGTCTAAGGATTCATATTGTAATCAAAATCGACAAATTAAACACGTGCCCCTTAAATATGTGTTATTTTTTGTACACATAATAGTAGTGCTATTTCTAATTATCCATTTAGTATTAACTTAGAAAAAATCTAAGACGAAATAACTTCATCAATAGTAATATCGTCTGTTTAAATATAAATAATAAATGCTTATAATCTGCAATTGCGATATAAGCAAGTCAATAAAAATTGTGTCTATAATATTAGAAAGCATAGTTCAATAATACTGTCTTGTAATAATTTATGTCTGTATCTACAACTATATATTTTAATATGCGACATAACGGAAGACAGTCCTGTAATCAACGGATTCCTCTATGCCTTAAATTTATTGGCCAACTATTTATAGGCAGCATTAGCTCATGATGGATATTGCCGAGCGCCATAATCATAAATTGCAGCGTAATTGTTCATTAATTGTTTCCTTCAGCTTCCTCCATAACGATGCATATTTAATGTTGTTATATAGGGAAGATTTATGTTCCAAATACTGTGATGAACAGCGCATACCAGAGAAGTGTGCATCACTCGTTTATGTCGTTTAAATATTGGGATGTGAGCATCATCAATTTTGCATTTGTAAACGTTAATTGTAGGTATGTTTTTGTTGTTCCGTTATTTGTAAAATAATTTAACTCAATGAGCGAAAGGCACTTGTACCTTTCGAATGTTATTTACGATAAAAATATACAAGATACAAGTACATAAATCATTTGACTTCAATGTTTAAAATTTTGAAAATAAAGTTATTCCACGTACTTCTTGACTCTAGAATTTCCTCGTTGTTATGTATGATACACCCGTGTTCATCTGCATATCTATACAAAATTTACATACTTTTCTATTTTGAATATATACAGTATCCTTTTCATATAGAGCAATTTAGTAAAGTGAATGTATTCGTTATAGTTTTTACGAAATTAAACGTATAGATATCGTTAAACAAATAAATAATTAATAATCTAGGTTTAATATTATCGTAAAAACTAAAACGTGTAATACAGCACGAAATACTACTGTTATCATATTATTATTTTCAAAACATGATCATAGTTTATGTTAAAAAAATGCGTCCGAGCTTTTAGCTTTGGGTCGTTCGACGAGCTGTACGTCGTTAATAATTCCAAATGAACGCGTTTGCTGTTTTTGTGCACAGCGGGAGCCCGGGCCTTCTGAAGTTACCAGTAAAAGCTCCTCCTTATTTTCAATTATACGGGGACGGGGGAGGAGGGAATGTGGAGAAAGAGAGAGAGAGAGAGAGACAGCGATACCCACTGCTATTTCGATCTTTCCTTTCCGCCCAATGTACCAGCAATTAATACTTTATAAATCAATCTCGGCCTAGTGCACGGACGGTGCGATCCGTCGGGCTCGCCTTTAACAACGCGCCGCGATTACGCGGGCCACGACCGCTCCTTCGGTGGAGGCCCTCTCCGGTGTAATAATAGCCCGAGAACCGGGCATAATTGCTACCCTCCACGTGGAAATGGCCATTCTCACTCAAGATAATCGATCACAGTCGCACGATTAATAAGCGATAAAGTCGCTGAGCTCTGCCCTTCGCCGCCCACCACTTTCTTCTCTCTCTCTTTTTATCTCTCTCTTCCCTTTTTTTTCATCCTATAGCCCGAAGAAATTTTAGAGTGCGAGCGCATAATATTTTCACGGTTTTTCCTGCTGTGGTGCTGCTGTATGGTATGCACGGATCCACATCGGAAAAACTCGCCGAACGAGATTCACCACTGAAAGATTATAATACGCCGGAAATAAGTCCTTACGTTATATTTGAAGTACAGAAAATATTGTGTCTATTTCTGTAACTTGTGTATAGACGATTTAATAATAATAGATTACTTCAAAGTAATAGTTTAAATAAATATAAATTTTATCCTATATATTATTTTTAACAATTAAAATTTTTTGTCATTTTAAAAATCAATGAAATCAATTCTTTTAATATCTGTTTATGTATTTTTATTTTTGCTGAAAGATGATTGATGGAAGTTTTAAAAACAGCACTACATAATAATCTTTAAAATATTTCATATATTATTAATACCGAATGTTTTATAATACAAAGAGTATTCTAATACAGAAAATAAAACATCTTCAAATAACTCTAATAAACAAAAAAATGAAAGAAAGAAGCTGTACTTAAATTCACTTTATTTCTACGAGAATATAATTTTCGGAATTTCCGTGTTTTTTAATGAGCTTTGTATTTTCTTTGCATCATTATAATGCATATTGAAATAAATTCAAAAAAATTCTTATTACTCCAATTTATACAATATTGTTTCTACGCGTTTGATTCTTTTTTCATAAGAAATTACCTTAATTTTCGTACTTCACTTTTCGGTCTACCTTATAAATATGCATCCAATTAGGTGCGGCAACTTTTAAAACACACTCAATGTCGCCGCGAGAGAGTCCATAGGATATAATTATACTTATATTTGTAATGGGGAACAGAGTTTTTCTGAGATGGTTAATCGATCACTGTCGTACCATTAATAACCTGTAATATCGTTAAGTCTTCCACGGCGTATACAGAGTGAATGCACTCGCGACGTAATCAGTGTACGTTGTATTAAGTACGCACCTTCGTTTATTGGCGCACACGAACGCTGATGGGTAGCAAGAACTCGGGTAAAATTAACGACGTTGATTTGCAAACTCGCGAGCGTGTTTTATAATATACAATGTCGTGTATTAGCAAACGTGTGCACGGTAGCACTTGGCGGGCGTCGTGAAAGTGTCAATTTTTTGCATGCTAATAATCGATCATATATATGTGACAGATAAATTACTAAATAAACAGTATTGATGGTGAAACAGTTAGGATCATTAACGCTTAACCTGACCCGACAGATATCCGCAAGTAATCAGTTCAGACGATAATTGCGTAGAACTCGGATAGATAATGATCCGTAGAAGCTGAAAGAATTGTAGCATGGCGAAAAAAACGTATATCTTATTTGTAAATCGAGATATCTTAGATTGGATCATGTTACTTCATTAAAACTTCACATTAGGACGTATAAATTAGAGCGTTTAAATACACAGCCACTCCAAAAATTATTTATATTCAATGATACTCAGTCATTCTTAATTTTCACTGTATTGCTCATAAAATAATCAGGTGCATATTATGTTCAAGTTCTATTAAATATTTTTATACAAGTTGTAATTTATGGTTTGCAGTACAGTTAAAAAATATCCATTCACTATTCTTGACATTTATATATTCTATATATTAATTCTATATATTTCATAATATTATTTACTCAAATACAAATAAATATTGCAAGAGATATTAAAACAAGACGTTATTTAATTAATGTTGTATGAAAACAACTGACATTTATAAAATCGAAAATATTGCGTAGACTAAAATAAACAATCTACTTCGTTAGAATAATCATTTCAAGCAAGGGATATCTTCTACCATAAAAAGTGCATAATACATGCACATTGTTACACTGCGTGAACTCAGATGCTCCTGGTGTGGTAGACTTAAGACAGTACTGAGAAACCTGAAATGCGTATTACATTTGGAAAGAACATGTTCTCTTTGAGCGGATAAAACGATCGCTGATGAACGATAAAAATTATACCAGAGCGCACGTGCAGTAATGCGATACATGAACGCACCGACAATGTAGTGCTGCGCAGCATAACAATGTTATACGAGACGTTATCCTGGAAATTTAATCGTGCGCGCGTATCGAGTCTACAAATACTAAATTTAACAATGGTTATTTAATGTTGTTAAAAATTGTATTAATTATCATATATTTGGAACCGCAATGTAAATAGGATAGGATAGGGAAAATATTCTATTTCAGAGAGTGCATATCGTATCGATCGTGTTATCGAAAGAAGCTTCAGTCATAAAATTTCCATCCACATCTAGGATACTTTTTTTTCAAAAATATATCTATAAATTCCATCTTTAAAAAATCTTTGTGGGATCAAATAAAATAAACTATTTCAAGAAAAAAAAATATTTTTTAAAAGATCATTGCATTGCAATTGCACCTCTGCCAAACGATAGGACATAAGAATTATGAGATAACATCTATTTCGCCTGATCCTAAGGCTTATGCATCGAGATGCGGTGTTTGTACATTGATGCTTATCGTCGATTCTCAGAAATTTCGCACGGTATATATCGTTATTGTCCAAGGTGTTCATTGGGCTTTAGCGAGCGATAAGATGCGAACGGTAGCTCACAGATCCCAGCTGCGGCGAGTGGATTTGCAACAACGATAACGAGGGGATGCTCGGAAGTGCCGATGCATTCCGCGATACTCGCGCGAGCAAGAAAGAAACAACGAGGAAGACAAGGCCGAGAGAAAAAAAAGGTGGGGAGCAAAGAAGATAGAGAGGCGCAAAGAAAGAGGCGTGAAAAGGAGAGCGCGACGAAAGAGGGCGCCGGGAAAAGGAAGAGAGAAAATCCCTTGTATGCATTCGTGTAACACTTTACCATGAAGCGATTGCACAAGTGGGAACGCGACCCCCATAAACCACCGTCGACCCCGCTTCTTCTAGTGTGAGGAGAGGGCTCCTTATTACCGTCGGCTTGGCAAGAAAATCAAGAAGCCACGGGCATGTCGGCATCGACATACCTTCCCTCTCGAGACTTAGATTTGATAAATCTTTGAAAGAAACCATGGGAAAGCGACGATGGCTAAAATATTTTTAAACTATAGTAAATATCGCACTTACGCGCGTGCATTCGTAACCAAATTATTTGTAAGCTATTGATGGTGCTTTATTCAAAAGTGCCGAGAAAACACAATATAACAGTTAATAACAAAATTAAAAACAAATATTTTTTAACGATGTAACAGGATGAACAAAATAATAAGAGAAGAGAAAATAATAATCGTATAGGAATTATAAGAAACAATCGATGTTTGTAAAGAATTGTTACGGTGCTTTAGATTTAAAGAATAATCACAAAGTTACAGAAAAGAGTTACAGAAGAAGCAAATGTTATGCGTAGAAATTGCAACAAAGATAGAAATGTAGAAAAATAAAAATGAAGTTAAAAGCTCTATAAATCCATATGAATAAAATTCAATACCCACAGACGTAAAACGAAGCTTGTAAAACTGAATCAATAGGTTTCAGTTTTGAAATCGAGATATCAAGCTGCGCAAAATGTGTCTAGGTGCTATAAAGTGATATCCGAGACGTGAGTGCCACTCCTGGAGACGATGAATGAGACCATTACGCGGGTGTGTCGAATATTTCACATAACTAAAGATTGTAGCAAAGTCGTATATCAAATTTCGATTTGTTTTAACGACACGCTGCAGTCGATGCGATACTGATCTTTGTGTGAACACACCTTGTTTCTTCACATACCGTAAATATGGAAAATCCAACTTTCTGAATGTTGATTATAGCACTAGTTTGTATCACAGATTACAATCTCTTCAAATACGCAAGATATTTTTAAAATTTCTTCTTCGTAACACTCCAAAAAAATTAATGATTTTAAAAAATACTTAAAAGTTTCTCTTATTAAATTTTGTAAAAGATAAAACTTTCAATGTGTTAAATGTTATATTTGTATTATAAATTACTATCTCTTCAAATATGCAAAATATTTAAAAAAATTTTTTCTCCGCAATTCTTTAAAAAATAAATAATTAAAAAATTTCAAGAGTTACGTTTATTAAATGTTGTAAGAGATAAAATTTTCGATGTGTTGAATGTTATATTTGTTAATAAGTTTATCATTGCATTTATCTTGATTTCATGCGCTTTTGTAAAACGTAGTCGTTATACAAGAGCGCATGTATTCATGTCTAAAAGTGAGGGAATTTGAAAGAAATTTTTAATTGTTTTTTTTTATATTTCGCGATGAAATGAGGCGTGGCAATGAAAGGATTTATAATACTCCGATACTGATTCGCACTTTCAACAAATCGTGATACTCTATCGCGATGTAGTTTAACGCTCAAACTTTTAGTCAAGTGAAACATTTAATGTACTCGCATAATGGTATCATTTATCGTCTCACGCAATCTCTTCGCTTTCGACAATTTATCAATTCCATAGTTGTATCGATACATGGATTGATTATAGAGTTGGCTGAGACTCGATACTAAGTTAAATTTTATGTAATTAGAAAGACTTTACATGTAAGCAAGAAGATAGAAATTAAAAATTATCTATGCATATTTCCTTTTATCATAAAATATAACAAACGCTGCGAAATCCGTTAAAATTTATTGATTGACAAATTAATGATATTTTTCCATTATTTATATTGAACAAAAAAAATGATTTTCTTTACCTAAATTACAAATACTAAAAAAAAGTTAGTTCCTGCAAAATTAAGATATCAAGAACTTTTAAATTGGAAGCATTTGAAGAGATCTTATTGTAGGAGAATTTTTTTCGACACTATATCTAATGTCCAAAACTTAAAAAAAAGAAAACAATATTTAATTAAATATTATAAGCAGAAGAAAAAGTTATAAAGTCAAGTTAAGGAATCTACATGAAGTGAATACAAATTCTAAAACAATTTCCATATAATATATTAACAAATTTTGAATTTAATTAACATTTCGAATCATTGATCTGTAATATATATTTCATATTTACTTATAACCAGTTAAGATCTATGTAAGAAATAATATCCCAAGTACAGTGGATACGCTTTCAATGTGTTTCGATTTAATTGAATGAAAATTAGCAAGTCAACTGTCATTAATTAATTCTAAGAACAAATAAAATTCTATTTTATCAGTTAGTTAATTAAAATATGGTTACCCAGACAAAAAATAAATTTTTACGAAATCTTAATTATGACAGCCCGGTGGTTACCGTTACTGTGAACATTAATCCTTTGCTATCCAATAACGGTCAAGCAGATCTATCGACGACCGTGCAGCGTGGCCTTTGACGACCGCACAAGTATCGCAATTAAGTCTGCCTCACGGTCTGCCAAGTTGATGTAGCGCCGCGCGCGTATGCATTCGGTCCCACACTACCGTCATTATTATTGTGGCCGTTGCACGCCAGTCACAGTGGCGCGTGAAAAAGAGTCTCCCCGCGACTTTTCGCGCGCTCGTAGGTAATATCCTACACCGCGAGCGTGGACAGCTCAGCCCGACGTCAACGAGCGTTACGACACGCTGAAATTATGCTGAAAGATCGCTGATTTTGCGGCACACATAAGCTTGCTGGTATCCTACACGTTTCTGCCGGCGGCGTTGCACACTTAGCGACTTAATCGGCTTTTTCATTATTTTCAAGACCCCGGGGCGATGGTGAATATATAAATGTACATACATATGTATACGTACATATATGATATATATGTATGTATGTATAACATACATATATGTAATTTATATGTGTATATAGGTACGGACATCACTGAACGTCAACGAGCTAAGATAGAACGTGCAACATCGTCCAAGAGACAGATGCGGCCATTGTAATGCAAATTAGATTTTATCGTAACATTTCGCAGTGCTACCTCGCGATATCGTATTGCAACACGGCGGGACCATTAAATAGTTCTTGGGTATAGCGCCAGCGCGCCTTCGCACACACCCGACCTTTCCGTTCAAGTGTCGTGTGAAACGCACGATCGTTTCCTGAAATTATACAGAACTCCAATATTGGCGATTGCACCGTCAGCAATAATTAAAACTCACCGCCAGGTTAATAAGAAAGGCGCGCGTAGCTTCCGTAAGTTTCCTTTACACACTATTCATCGGAAATTTTACAATCAAATTTCTTACAGAATTATATGATTTTTGTTAAAAGAAAAAACAATACGTAGATTCAGATTTTGCAATACTTTTACAATACTTGTATTTTTTTTTCGCAAACTTAAAGTAATGCATATGTAATTACTTTTACAATTTCGAAACAAAATAATTTTAAAACGTGCGAAACAATTTTTTTGTGTTCACAGTCGCATACACAGAAAAAAAATTAGTATCAAATCAACAATTCATTGTTTCATATATAAGCAAGAATATAAAATCTCCTTGGAAGTATTTATAATCTCAAAGAGACATAATTTGCTAACAAAGAAATTTTGTTTCTTTATGTAAGTAAATTATGTCTGATCAAGATTATCAAATTCTTCCAAGAAGATTTTATATTCTTGCTTATATGTGAAACAATGAATTGTTAATTTGATAATCATTTTTTTCTGTGTATAAGTTTGTTTTCAACAAACTGAATATTCTGTAAGAAAATTATACGTTAAACAAGTTTATTTTATATTAAGATCACCGAGTTATCGTTTATAAATCATATTGACATTGTAAACGAACAGCGAATAAATTTACGATAGTGAACGATGTTAAGTACTTTTAATACTGATTATAAAACGGTTATGTAATGATCGTAAGGCGTGGTTCATTGACATATGAAGCGTGCAATTAGCGCCTCTGTTATAATCATCGTATAAGAAACACTCAGATAATTAACACTCGGTGGTTGACAAATTAGTCAACGCCGTTCACTCGTTCGATGATTAATTGTCTACTGATTTTTCAGAAGTGTAGAGCAGAAACGAATCGCTTCATTGAACGCCTGCGGGTATAATCGAGGGCTTTATAATCTTCTTACCGTATGCATCCATTACCTTCATTTTCAACTTCGCCGTACTAAACATAACTTCATAATGTACGACAGATATCCATTTATTATTGTATGTACAGTGGAAATAATTGCATCTAATAGATAGCGCTAATTGCGAAATTATTTCTTGACTTTAGCATACAAATATTAAGCAAAATCAAAAATAGATTCAGGTTAATTAAGTTTTAAATAAAATTTAATTACCTGAATCTATTTTTGATTTTGCTTAATATTTGTAGTTTTAAATAAAATTATCGATAAAATATATATTGAAGAAACTTATATCGTTCGATAATCTACTTTTTAAAGTTGTATAGTTTCTCCATTTTGTATTGGAAGAAAAATATTAGTTTACAAAATTGCTGAATAATTTGAGATCCAGCTTATGTTTCAATCATTTGATCATTGTCAACGCGTCGGCCTTCATATTTTAATCAGTCGGCATGACGTCAGAGACGCGATTGTTCAGAGACGCGATCTGGTTTATCAGATCGTCATGTATGGATCTCACGATTCACAATTTACGTGCACGTTGTTGCACCGAGTGTCCTCGTATTGCGATATCTGCGCGAGATTGCAATAATTTATACGTATACTTGCCAGATCCAAATGTGTATACATTGAAAACTCAGTGGCAAATAACAAGCTCTACTTTTTGCTTTATTTCTATTATCAAATCTCTTATGAGATTTCAAATTGTCTGTATTAAAAATATATAGTAAAATTTCGATAAATAAATAAGTGAAAAATATATTTATTATAAACAACACGCCATTATAGCGTATTAAATATATTAAAATAGAGTAAATTAATTTCAATAAAAAATAATGATACAAATAAAAATGCAATTTCAGATGCCAGAGCGTTCAACGTATTAAACACTGTCATCGAATACACACACACACACACACACACACACATTTTCTCTCTTGAAAGTAGAATTGCCATTTGACAAAAATGGCATTCAGTCAGTTGAGCGGCTGTTTGCTGTAAGTACAGTAAATCGTATTCAGACGCAAAAAGCGTACGATCAAAAATGATTGTCCGGCATCTATCGAATGGCCGTTATAAAATTCTTGCATCGCGTACGTGTTTGTATTGCGCGATGCGTTCCGATGAAAATTTCAATGTTTTTCTACGCTCGAGCCCCATACGCAGGTCAGTCGAGTCCTCGTGTTCGGTAATACAAATCCGTTACGCTGGCCGCCTGTGTTACATGCGAACACCCATCGTGTCGACTTGCAGTCGATAAGAAACGTGCAGCGTGCGCGTCTCGGAGCCGGTCGCTTATTAATATCGGCTCGAATCATGCTCGCCGTTTTGCGCGGGAACAGATGGAGATATTTAAATGCCAATACTTCTGGTACATACGCCGACAGCTTCTTTACGATCAGTCGTTAGAACCGATGTAACCGTAGGTACACGCATATATCCGGCGTTTACATTTTATGACTTCTCCTTCTTCTCGAATGTCTTTTTACTGGGCTGCACACCGAGACGCTCGGTCTTCTTTTTTCTTCTCTATCGCACTCCTGGACACCGATATGCAGGGAATATAGATTCGTTTATTCCAAGTGAGATCTTATTTCGTTAAAAAGGAGAAGAAGAGTTAAAAGTGAAAAGAAAGACCGATGGTATCTTTTCATTTTGTTAGATACATGTAACTAAGCAATCTGAAAGATTCCTATCTTAACAATTGCGTTTTTAATTAAGGAGTTTGTTTACCTTTATGCAAATGCTTCGAATTGCATAAAAATTCAATATTACATTCTTTGCAACACAACACGTTCATCATTAAAATTTTGTGGAATTTGTCTACATAGTTTGTGAGAAATTCAAAGTTAAAAATCATGATTTTTATGTATATTCTTACGAGTGAGAGTAAGACAGATATATGGCGATGGTGATTATTTCGTTATAACTACGTAAATAATGCTACCATCTGAATAAAAATTTTTCATTATAAACTACATATATCAACAAATAGGTGGTAAAAACTCGATTAACATTCACTACACGATTTCTATGTAACAAATGATAATAAATCAAGAATTATTGCTGTCCTTTATCAAAAATGTTAGATGTCAATGAGATGTGACAACGTCGTTTTATTTTACCTAATACATGCGATTTTCAATCAACTGTCATACTGTTAACCTATTCTATATCTATTTATCTATCTGTCTGTGTTTGCCTTCCCCCCTTTCTCTCTCTCTCTCTCTCTCACGATTTCTCTTATGATATATATTTAATATTTTTTTTTATTTTATTCTTTTTCTCTTTCCATCATCTAGGTATTGACATATATGACATATGTCAATTCAAATTTTTGACCAGCAACTTTAAATGATGTAACGTCAAAGTTCAATGCGACCAACTGTTCAGAAATAGCGATGTTGCTATATCTCACCATAATTTTATATTCTGAAAATTATAAGTTATATATTACACAATCATAAAAATCGTTATTGTTGAGCCTTCTAATGCCAAAAAATAATTATTATATATTCTACAAATCAAGTATTTTTGATAAAATATATTATTATTGTAAACTTAATTTTAAATATATTAGGTTGGCAGTGATTCTTTCTATTTCATTCTTTTCTATGCTAAATAGACGAGTCGCTTTCCTTACCGCACGCCCCTCGAAAAAGGTGAACAAACTCCTTAAAAGAATACAGTTTGTTATAAAGAACAATTATTTCATAAATATGTTTGGCAAATACATATTCAACGAAAAAAAAAAATTAAAGAGATAGATTTAGTAAGTTATCTCAAAACTGACAACTTGGAAGTTTTATAATATCTTATGTCACTAAGAAACTTCAAGCGTGAATCTTTACCTTTAATTTGCGCACCCGATGAGCTTTGTGTAATTTTTATTCACTGAGTTAGTTAACACACTGGAGCAAAAACTATTTTCGACTACTGTAAACCCCATTGCAATTTTTATTCCACACCGTGTAACTTTGCAAAGTTTGTAAAAAATTTTGAGATTTGACGCATCCCCATTTGCATCCGTATAGCTTCCTAAACAATCAATAAGTCGTTTAATGAATTGCCAATCTCAAAACTAGAGGTTTTACGTTGTGAAATGCTTTTTCGAACATTTTTTACTAATTGTAAGTTACACTCTCTTGAATTTCGCCTATTTTTAGAGGCCAGAATAGGTCAGAAATCAGATTTTGGTGTCGAGTGTATTTCGGTCATCGGATATATGACTCTATTTGTCTTTCCAGGAAACAATTAGTTCAGGACCTTTATAGTCAGACTGTGTATACATTGATTAGAAATTATAATGTAACGTTAAGGGTGTTGCTCTCTTTTTCGTTAGAAGGTCAAAAGAAACTTGATATTTCAAAAAGCTCGTACGTGTTCATATGAGACTTTTGCAAACCTGCATTGTACTTCTATGGTCGTCATTAGTTTTCAGTAGCAGCGAAGTCGACGAGGTCAGTCAGGCTATATAATTTATGGAGCCGTATGCCAGGATATCGGCAATGCCGAGGGGTTCTTCGTAGATTTTATGACTCACGGGATTGTTGGGGGGGCCTCTTCTTGGCAAGTTGACGGCCCGCGCGTTTCCTCGACGATCCGCCTTCTCGGCGTTCAACAGTTTTTGACGATTCGAACAAAATTGTGACGTCCTCGTAAATAAGCGTTTTTACTATTACTATCTTGTACTTTCTTCTCCGTTCCTCTCTTCAGGCACTACAAGACACCCAAGAGTGACTCGTACTATTTTTACGCTCGAATATTCCGACACGTTTTTTTTGAAAGATATCCAATAAAGTAATATGTCAATAACCATTTACATACGAGATGTATCAGAAGTACTGAACTTTCTCTTGATTATACACGCATGATTTGAGAGATTTGAGGTCTGCTTTCCCTTGGAGAAAAATTAGATGACACATCTACATTTCCTGTATCTTTCTGATGTTCAGTGTAACATCTCTTGGAAAATGTCACTATTATTATTATCATATAAATACGTATATATACGTCTCTTATGCATTCATAAAATCAATCAAACTGTATTTACGCGAATAATCACGTGAATCACGTCGAAACTACCGACCGCGCGCGCGGTACGGTATAAGATAAGTACTTATCAGTATTGTAAAAATGGTTGCCGCATGCTGCACGAAATTCTTCCGACGTTTTACAATTTCGAAAGCAACGGTTTCGAATTCCCCTCTCGATGAACGAGTGGATAAATTGAGATAGGCTTCCACAGTCGTAACGGAGCGCTTTTATCGGCTTTATCGAGGTAAAAGGATTCGTAGAAACGTGAGGGCACGAACAAGACTACGCCTTTATTACTCATTACCGCCGGCGTTACTCATTAACGCTCCAGTACGCATTATTACACACCGCACGCTTCTCCGCAGCGCAGTGCAATGTGTAATGCCGCGTGATTATGCAACCGTGGCTTTGTAACATTTTTCCGCGGCGGCCTAAGCGCGCGTAGCGCCATTACATTCGAGAAAAGCCGTAATTCGCCGAATAGGAAAGCAATTTGCAGAAGACGATGCTAATCGGCGAAACTCTTCGGGCGTACTCTCTCGCGCATTTCTTTTTCAAGAATCGCGTAGATTGAAACGCCGCGAGTTTTGCACGGCTCGCTAATTACAGGAAGGCGATTCCCGTCTGACTTGGAAAGGTCACCAGATGTTGAGACCTATTATCACCAAGTTTAGTCTCGTAGATTAAGTCCGAGGAATGTAGTTGTGCATTCTAGTTGTTGAAGTAGTTTATCAAACTTTAAGATCGTACTCTTGACAAAAGAACCGTGCAACTTGAGAAGAAACTTGTTTGAAATTTGCTAACAATATCCCTTAAAGACAGGAATTATTTCTGAATTTATTATTTATTAAATTGGACACGTTTAATTTATTAAACATTTAATTCTTGTGTCAAAAAAATACGGATTAAAATCAAATCTTTTTTCCCACGTCATTTTCATTAAAAAATGTTTTCCTATTCGTTTTAAGATCGCGACACCTATAAAGCATATTAATTGCAGCGTTATAATGAAAAATGCCTTCGGACGCATCATCGTATCGCGAATAACCGGTCGTACACGTATACACACGCTTCCCTGAAATTCAATAATTAGTCGATTACGCATTGAAGGATGATGAGGAAGCGCAATCCCACCGGGCTTGACGAGAGTGCATTAGCGCAGTGCGCCGGTGTGAATTGCAGCCTCTGTCTTCCACTGCGAAACGTCAATGTACGCTATATCGTTAACATGCCTCTTTGTTTAATTAATTCCAAGCCACTCGAGAGCCCTTGCGCGTTCACCCGTGGGTACGTACTCGATGTCCCGTGCCGCAGCAGCAGGCAGTTCGTGTACTTGTGTTACGCAGCACCATCAACGTTCGCACGCTGGTTTAACTCGCGAGGTGTGCATTCTCCCTATATAGGGTGCTCGAAAATTGATATCATCTCGTACATTAATGAGAGTTATGCAGAAATGTAGATGCATGCTCCAATCAATAATAATGATGATAAATTCTTTCTCTCTCTCTCTCTCTCTCTCTCAGTCATTCAACCTAATATTATTCTTATTATCCAGATACAATATTAATGCGTTGCTCCTTATAGCAAATGAAAAAAACGAAATTTTCAATAATTAACTTCTACATCCATTTATATGTTTTATTTAGTGTTATTGTAGTAAAGATGTTATAATAATATTTAACCGCATCTTAATTACGATTGCATTGTGGAAGAATTATTTTTTTAGTTATTATGTCAGAATTAGAGAACGATCCATAATTTGGAAATGGAAGAAAGAAAACTATAGCATATTTTCTATGTTTAAGGTACATGAGGATATTAAATGTTTAATTTTTTAACTTTGCATTAGAAAATAAGCCTTTTGCTAAATTTGCAAATCAATGATTAAGAGAGTTACTTCGTTATAGTATAAATCTTGTACACAAGTACACTAATTATGAGGAAATTCCATGAAACGTTTATTTAATTGGTAGAAAACGCGCTGAGTAAAATGGTCTCATCCACCATGGGTTTTTGCGCTGTACGATGTTTCCATGTAGCGATTTGCGGTCTATACACACAATTCCGAGAGTACTCTGCACTGCCTAATTTGGTCGGAATTCGGGACAGGACGTGGCTCCGCTTATGTTCCTGCACGTTTTTCAGAACGCATTTGTAAGAACTGCTCCACGCGTTACCTTACGATTAGATCTAAATTGCTACAAGAAACCGCCGCGCCGGAATTACCCGTAATTATAGCAGCCACAAAAGTTTCAATTTCTCCCATGCGACGCGCGATTCAGCGATTGCGATGCGATAAAACTCTCAGATCCCTGTAGCTTCTCGGAACGATAGTCGTAAGAATTTAATCGGAATTAACTATGCCAACAGAGATTAACTGCACTTATCGCAATTACAAAAGTATGTTTTTATAGTAGGAAGACCATGAATACCTACGTTAACTTAGTGCTTACCCGGTCTTGGCACTGATTTACATATATAATACATCCGTTACATATAGCAATTAAGTAGCACATTTATAGCATACATGTCTCACGTAAATGCGAGATATTACTAAGAAGGTTCAATGACGTTTCATTGAGAGCATATATTGATATCATTATGGCTTATTTGTTTCATTGCAGAAGGTTAAAATTCTCTCGTCGAGATGCTCATGCATCGATAACACCTACGCCGGGGTTGTCATGTATAATTTGCATATTTCAAAGTTTTTTAATTTACGAAACCAGAATATTCGACATTTCCGTACTTGTTACGAATTGCTTATTTTTATTTAACTCCATTTAGTTTCAAATTTTTTTTTTTTAGAAAAAGAAAAGAATGACCTTTCGTTCAAACTGGTAACATCCTTTTCGCGCCGCAAACTTTCTGCAGTGACGCATACACCGAGATGTAATGGAATTTGTTAGGAATTTAATTTCCCACCGCAACATTTCCGGGGGACGCTTATCACGGTGATCGTTGCTTTGAGAAGAAAAATTGTTAATAATATTTGTGAAATAGATCACAAAACATGCAGGCTTTATTTATTAAAATTAAGATAAAAGTATCTTGTTTTCTGTGACGAAAAATGATGATTAACTTAGAGCAATTATTATAGTATAAGCTATAATAATATTGAGAAACTTAATGATACGTACATTGATTATAAAAAATCATATCTATAATATAATAAATTGTTAAGTTAATATAATTTTTTAATTCAAATTTATATAAATGCATTTTTGGTTTACAGTGACACCATATTTAAAAAAATATTCACAAGTCTAATTACATGAGTCTAATTTTTTGCCGAAATTTTCGTAAAACTTTCAAAACAACTTGATTGATAAATTTTAAGTTTTGTATGTAAATTAAGCTCAAGAAATATTTCGCAAAAAGAAAGAAAATAAAGAAATTAAAGGATGTGGTTGTAGTATGTGTCAGCTGGCGTTTTCTCTAGTTTCTCTTAATTTTGATATTTACATTTTCTCCAAAATTATTTTCCTCAAGTCACTGAGATTCATAACTTGGCATTTGAATTGAATTAAAACAAATAAGTCGCAACTCTAGGATGTTTATGTATTGCACGTACCAGCTGGTGTTTTCACCAACCTGCTCTTTCTTCTTTTTCTTTCTCTTCTTCTTCTTCTTTACTTTCAACTTTTATTTCTTCTCGACATTATTTTTGTTGTTCCACCTGTGCGACATATTAGAAGGGACGGTACAATTAAAAGAAAAACAGGCGGATGGGAGCATCACAGACGTAAAGTGACGAGGAGTTTTGTTATGTCTAGAATGTGTTTCCACCCAACTTTTGCAGCGTTGCGTCTTAAGACATGTGTGGCACAATATAAGCGCACGAGATGGATATGCATGCTCGTGTGTGTCTTTCTTCCCGTTGCCTCTCTAAGACCGTTCACCGTATGTGGATGACTTCGAGATTCCAGAAGAAAAAAAAGGGAGGAATAAATTATTTAAACAGTGACGGGAGCGAGGGAGGGCGCAGCGGCTTTAAAACCAGCGGGCGTCCAGCTGGATTTCTGGAATGTTTATCCCATCATGATGTTTCTTTCAGCATCCGTTCCTTTCTGTCTTGTATATTATATCATTTAATATGCCCATAAATTTTACAATCAATGCACTCGGCATATTGTTGGCCATCACTTTAGAATTCTATCTGGTAATTTAGATATTTATAAAATTCGATTATAGATTCTCTGTTACGTATTTCATATTGCGTATAAAATATCGATAAATAAATATAAGCAGATTGATTAAATTCGGGGGTGAATAAAAAGAAAAAGATTTTTCTCATATCAAAATTCCACAGCTCAAAAAATCGATGAGTTCGGAAACATTCTCTCAAAGAAATAAAAGCAGATCTGCACGCTGTGTTTTTGACACCCGTTACGTAGCGGGCATTCACGCATTACAGGCGGTATCCACCTGCCAGACTTGAACCGGTAATCCTATTCCTTCGATATCTGGAATCTACAACCCTCTCTCTAGACGAGGGAACGCTCTCTATTTTTAGGGCCCGGCCTCTATTTTTGGGGCCCGGCCCCTAGAAGAAAAGGATCCCCTCTTGTAAAACGAAGTTTATGCATCCTACTAGCCTACGAGTCCACGGCGAGTTAAGCCTCTTAAATCTCGGGCAACGTTGGTTGCACCACACTATTGCACCTTCTTTCGGTCGACGAGAGATCTCCCTTGAGATTTGAGAAACTTTTTCTCAAGAAATAAGATAAGATTCATCAAATAATACGTCTGCTTTTTACGTGCGTGGAATGCAGATTGTTATAACAACAATCAATATGTCAAAAATCGTCATAAAAGTTCTGTAACAAGATACTATGTGCAAATTATTTTTTTCTTCATACATAATATTAAAGAAATATAAAATATTTCCTTATAACTTGAGACTAAAATTTTTTTAAGATTAAAAATTTCCTAAGAGGCTAAAACGACTTGGAAAAAAAACTATACATGAAAAATAATATTTTATGTAATAATTAATAGTACTTTTTATTTTTTTAAATTTTATTTTTAATAAGACAAAAATTCTGGAAAAGGCACGTAAATAAAAATTATATCGCTAACAAATTTTCTCCAAATAAATCGATTTCGAAAAATGGATCGTAGAATTTATTTATCAAAGCAATTAAAATATTTTTATCACAATCGATACTTCACTTTCGTAATTATACCATCGCAGATATGCAAAAGAACCGACAGGAAGAGTACGTTTTAAACCGATAAAGTGTCGGATCGTTTTCCGGTCGTTGGAGAGCTCTTCCGTCATTCCGAAATCGCCGATCGTCTGGCAGGCGCTGCTGTTAGCATCGGGGAGGCTTTTACGATCTCTTCTTGACTGAAGGTACGAAGAGAAAAGGGAGGGAACAAGAGAGGGGGGACGGGGAAGAAGAGAAAGAGAAGAGACGTACATAAGGGGACATTTCCGTGCTGTTGTTTGTATGCCGTTTGCAATAGCGGCTCGTATACGATAACGACTCCTTCGTGTTTCCGGTATATGTGTTTCGCCATCATCCTTTCGCCTCCACTCACCGGGATATCATTCCACGGCGGTAGCATTTTTCGTGTCTGCATGTTAACTAGAGAGTTTTTCCATTTGGCTGGATAGCCGTTCACCGATTCTTACGACATTGTTTACTCTTATTGACAATTATAGCACTTACAGAAAGTCGGACATCGATAATAAAAACTGCGACTTTATTATAAATTTTTCGGAATTTCGTTAAATAAAATGAAAATTTTGATTTGCAATATACAAAGACTCGGAAATAAAAAAAAATTTAATCAATTATATTGTAATAACGCGATTGTAATAGCGGGAAATTCGAATTTCAAAACTTATAATTTTCGAGAGTTTTGATTGTACGTCTATTCAAGAATATTTCATAGAGTAATTATTCATTAGAAGGATATAGGTATATTAATGCGTTTTAAAAAAATATTCAGAATTTTAACACATTACGGATTTCTCTCACGGATTTTTTAACGCTCTAAGACTTTATTTTTTTTATAAGATCTATACATATAAAAGACAAACTAAATCAATATATAGAAAAATATGAAATAAACCATAATTATGACAGTAATTATGCTATCAAAGTAAAAATGCCATAAGCTGAAAAAATTGAGCCTGTGCAATTTCAGATCGCATTTCTAGACAACGTACTTATCTCCAATGTTACCTTTACAAGCAATAAAACAGATATTTCTGTCGGATGCCTCACCGTCTCACCGAATCCTTTTGGAGGTTCTTCACGCGACATCAAACGCCCATAGCCCCATCTATTTACATTTTATCTGTTGCACAGTGATGCAACGCATTAGAGAGGCTGTAGCGGTAAAACCAACTTTGAAGAGCCTTGGAGACGAGATAAGTTTCCAAAAAGGCGGGTTTTGACACGCCACTCTATCTTGGAGCGGTGCGTATCGGAGATCGGAAGGGGATTTTTTTCCTTACATGTGGGTGCATCATCCGTGCGCGCAGACGTTTGTATATGTGTATATATATGAACATAGGGTAAGAGAAAAGAAACTACAGAACCCGTGAGTTCAGGTCAGTTTTATGCCAGCTGCGTTACACTGTTCATGGAGCTACACACGTGACTGGCGCAACACTAGTGGGTATTATTTTTTCTACCGGTTGTGCGTACTCCGGAAAAAGTGTGCTGGATTGAGGGGCATGGAACACAGGAAATTTAGTACCAATCATATATGTATGTATGTAAATTAGTAGATTGAATTTGCCGAATAATTGTTACAATTTTATTGAATAGCATCTTAGTTACAGTTATAGCAACGCTATATAATTTCGGTAATTAGAATTCATTAAAAATCTACAAAAAAAGTATTTAGAAAAGTTGTTACTGACTTGCTTAAAATCGTACACTTAGATTCTATTAAAAGTCAAAAACAAAATTTTGTATTACACATAAATAAGAATTAATAATGAATGGCATACCTAACGATCTATGCTATGAAACGTCTTTCGTAATTGGAAAATATCTTAAAGAAAAAAATTAATATTTTACAAGTATTTTTGCGTGCTAAATGATGTAAAGATAAGAGTCGTTTAGTTGCGTTGTTGTTCAGTGTTCTAATGACGTTATCTCTATAAAAGTAGCTGGGAAATGCTAATGATTAATTTGCGTTTCTGGTTCCTAAGATGAATAGATGCAGCGTATATTCTCTCACAGTGGGCACAATTAAAGCCTCTGTTAGAGCAAGCCACGCAGCACTCAGCGATTCATGTGTGGTAATCATCGCCATTATCTACCAATAACGTGCAATTAGACAAGTACTTGATTACAAGACGTAACCTGGCAGGAGACAAATGTACCTACGTCTCCGTTACAAACTTCATATATATTCCCGTTGTGTAAGCACGATGTGTGGGATGTGCATAAGATATCATTGTGCTAAATGTTTCTTAATCGCCTATTGCGGATTATACTCAAGTTAAAAACTGTCAATAATAAAAAAAGAGAGGTGTTTAATTTTTAAATGTTAAAATATTTTATTTTTGCCTCCGTTTTCTAAATCTTACTTAAACATATTTTAATTTTAAATAGCATTTATATTTAAAACATTAAAACGTTGAAATCTTTAACAACTCTTTAAACATTTTAATATTTTAAATATAAATACAGTTATATAAAATTAAAACATTTTTAAATATTTAAAAAAACACTGAAACGAAAATAAAATATTTTAATATCTTACAATTAAATACTTATTTTTGAGTAAATAAATATGCAAAATATACATTAAATGCTTTATATAAATGATAATTTTTTACATAATTTTTTAAACGAAACAGCTTATGAAATTAAAATTTACAAGATTTAAACAAAAACATTTTTTAAATTTAATATACTATTAATTATCTATTTTGTTTGACATCTCAATGGTGCCATTTTGTATTGGATATATTATTACGAAATCAACCGAAACGTTCTTTGCACCTGCGAAGGACCGCTGCTTTTTCGAAACCCGCAAATCGGACCCTCTAACCAAAATCATTAGAAGTATAATACGGGTCGGATATACGGTTTCTCATAAAGTCGATTTCTCGATGAGATTTGCTACGAGCAGGTTTCAGGTAGGCGTTCAAATAGCTAGATTTCTAGAGAACGGTCCTATGCACACACTATGAAATTGAGCTGTGGAAAGTTCGGGGGGATCATATGAGAAAAGATACAGGTGTATGTGTCTAAAAAAACTTCTCAGTGAAAAAAAGAATACTTCAAATCCCACAATACGAGGGCGTCTCCGCTATAAAAGATACCGTAAGCCATAACCATCCCTTTCATCAGCGGATTAGCACTTTCGGGTCGGTTGGCTGCAACTCAAAAAAATCATTTATCAGATAACTGCACTTGTTGCTTCGTCCAAACTTGAAACACGGAATTTATCTTCCGTGTTCTCAATGTTACGATGTTATCGAGTCATTATGAAAAAAAAGATAAGATTTTTAAGAAGAGGTAGATGATGCAATTATAATTCTGGAACAAGAATTTCTCGTTGCAAAATATAGAAATACTGTAGACCAGTTTACATTTCTACATTTTAAATTCGCACACAAGCGGAAATTGTTAGTCATGCCGCAATGTGTTAAAGCCAATCTCGCTTTAGAAAAAAAAAACGCGACAACTCAATTATGACGATTACCTTTGCTTATATATATTTTAATAGTACAAGTTACAATTTCTGATTTGACATCTAGCGACCGCCGCTTTTTTCCCCCTCGGTGTTAATAGAACCTCATTCTTTCGGCTCGCTTTCGTATATATTAGCGGCTCGGCTGCGGGTTTTATTGACTTTGTGAAATACTCAGTGAGTGAGCGGAAGATAAAGGAAATCGTAAAATCTGCTTTTGCAGCGTGGAACGCTCGTCTCGATGTGAATATCTAATTCACGTCGCTTGTGTGACTCTCGATTGACCTTTCTGTGTGCCATACTAACGACCGTTCGCGAAGAAACGTAAGAATCGCAGACACACGCTGTAGGTGGCGAAATAGTCGTGGGACATCATACCAGGGATTATTTATTGCTTTGGTCGATCGTAAACTACGTTTCGTTGTCTAACGTCCACTACGACGTCCTGCTTTGCGCTATGTAACGCCGCCTACGTACGCGTATGTAACGTAATGTAGTTGACCAGCATATAAGTCACTAGATACTAAAATAATTGTATTCAGTACAAATTAATTGCGCTATATATAATGATTTTAATGATATAACTGTTAAAATAATTCTATTATATATATATCCTCAGCGTTTGATAAAAACTGTTAAGCCAAGAATAATTCAGAATTCTAATATCATGGATATTATACCGTCGAAGTTTATTCAATATACTCATATGCAATATCAAGTTAGAGAACGTTTGCCTTCAAAAACGTGAAAATTTTGCGTATTATGCACTTGTTATTCACATTGGGGTAAATAGTACTATATTGCATTATATTATATAATAATAATAATAATTATACAATCATGTGCTACTCGTGGCTTTATTGTATAATTTAATTTATTATATATACACTGCAAACAAGATGTGTTAAAACAACATGCTTTAAGGCATGTTAAAGTGTCTTTATTTTTAATACACAAAACTGGAAAATTAAATTAACAAAGTGCGTTTTTTTAACATTCCTATGTCTGTTTAAAAAACATACTTCCGTGTACATAAAATACGTGTTTTCTTAATACACATACGTGTGTTAAAAAAACACTGTTAATTTAATCTGCCAGTTTTGTGTATTAAAAGTGAAGACACTTTAATTTTTTGAAAATTGGCTTTTTTCGTACGAACTTTGACTCTAAAATAACTCCTGAACAGATCAACGTATAATATCAACCTTCACTTTGAACCAAAAATTTTATTTTTTTTATGCCCTTTCAAACGATATACTGCAATGGAAGCTCATTTGAAATTTTTGAGTTAGGGTTCCCTTAGGCGGAAGCAACTTCTCCAACCCCTTAAAAAAAATAATCCAGGATTCGAAATAAAATTATTGCTTTCTTTCTCTATGCATGCAAAAACGAGTCACCAATGAAAGAGGCTAACTGCTTCTTCCATTCCAGTTTCTTCATCGCGCAATGACGTAGCTATTAAAGGAATTGATACGCTTAGCCGTTTAAGCGAAATCAATTACGGTTGCCGACAGGCCTACTGGCATAATCCATTGGTTGTTATGCACGCGCCGCTGTGCGACGTCATCTCGGTAGGGTGCCATCGCCCGATGGGCTTCCAGGTATTGCGAAACGCCGTTGGCGACCAATCAGAACCGTACATTTAAGCTCATGTCATTAGACTGAATTAGTCTCTTGGACATGCTCACCACCGAGACGCAATTCGTTATCCTTAATCCGAAATGTTTAGAAAAACCACTGAGTCACTCGCCGATATTGGCAGTTTCTCTGTCATTCATCGTATGTAGGTGCGCGAAGGAAGTGATATAAATATTTACACGCAGAATATTTTAGATATTGTATATCAATACATTACACTGAGAAAAAAATTACTAAATTTTAGTAAATATTGCTTAGTATATTCTAAGAAAAATATTTACTAATTGTAAATAAATATTTATTTAGTAAAAAGACAATTGATTAAATTTTACTATCGGTTTTCTTTTATTAAGTAAATATTTTCTTGCAAGTACACAAGCAAATTATTTACTAAAATTTAGTAAATTTTTTTTCTCAGTGTATATCTAAAGTTATATATCTAAAACTAATATAATTATTAATAATAAAATAAAATGTATAAATAACGAGAAAGGCTATACCGCTCGAAAGCAGATCTTCGTGCTTGATAATTTTCAAGATAAATTTACAAACATTTACAAAATTCCGAAAATTCCGCGCCGCATATTTATTGGACTTAAAACACAGATTTTTTTTTAAAAAAGAACCCGGAAATGTAATATCACGAAAATTAAATTATTGCTAATCAATTTAATAATTTTTTATGCTTACAAATATTTCTACTATTCCCTTTTATCCCAAAAAACTATAAAAAATTTATTGCGAAAAATTTTATTACCTCGGTCAGGGTTTGAACCTGGATCCGCCAATATTCCGTGCAGGTGTCTCTAAAACACGTATTGTTCATCCCCTATGAAATTTATTTTTTTTTTGTTTCAATATTTAACTTTTAGCCATTATTATATATACGAACTATACAATACATTCACGACTTCTGATCAGAATTTCAAAATAATGTTAATCTTTTTTACAGAAAAATTTCGCAAAAATCATATTTTGTACATTAAAACTCAACTTATTTCGGAAACCTGATTGATAAAAATTAACTTGTGTTAATTTTTAACCGTTTGTAGTATCTAAAAGTAAGAAAACACTTTGTCTAATTCAAATTTATTTTTAAAAAATATCTTTTGTAAACTAGTGTAATCTATTACAATTTTTAATTCTTAAGTGATTGGATAATGGAAGAAACAAGGAAATAGTTTATTTAAATGCACGCGCGCCTTGACATAATCTATATATCGTTAGAAAATGTTAATTATTTGACTAAAATATATCCATTTCTAACTCGTGAATGTAAAGAAGAAAATGTGAAAAAACTTTTATATAAATTTTGATGCGTTGATATATTCGCACGTACCTGACGCGTACGCAAAGGGCAACGTCCGGAACCGACGAGGGTGTAATAAAAATGCAGATGTGGAGCTGGTATTGTAGCGATCGATCGAAAGCAGCTCGACCATTTCGCGGCAATTGATCGGTTTCCTGTGCACTTAGCTGCACGAGTTTGCACAAATTGCATCGACACGCGCCATCACGGGGAACCCCCCGTTTGCACCTAATTTCGAGTTAATCAGTTGGAAATACCTACACTGTAAAGGCATCTCTTTTATCGACTCTATGTAGGGGGAAGGGCGAAATACCGACACGGATTACCGACCCCCTTTGGCAAGGTCTTCTCATAACAAATACAATAGCATCGTATGTTCAAACTCGCCTAAATGTGTTTCTAATGAGTATACATGAGAGTTAGTAATTGTGATAAGATTTATAAAACAAGATATATGTTTAATGTTACTTTAAAATTTTTATATCTCATAGTAGTGATATTTTCGCGTAGTTACTTTTCATATACCTGTGTTTTCATATTAATCTAATTTTGATAATTAATTTATAATAATTTATAATATATATTTTTGCTTACTTTTACCTTCTAACATTTAAATTTTAATTACAAAATTTATATTTATATTTTACTTATATTTCATTCATAAAACTTATAGATTGTTTCTTTAAAACATGTTGCTCTTAAAATGGCAATGTTTTATTTAGATTACCTTTTTTTTGGCAAAAATTCAAGATTAAAATTATTATAATAATAATATCAATTATTTATTTACTTAATCATATGGATTAAAAATATTTTTTATACTTTTAAAAAGAGCATAGAATAAAAAGCATATTAGATGCTAAAACTTTTGTAGACAGGTAGTATTTTATCTCTTGGCGCCTACCACCAGATGTCGCTAGCATATAATACGTGGATGTAGTAAAAAGTAATAAAAAGCATGTGTCGGTATCATGACTGATTGTAGACAACTGCTTTAACAACATATAAAGAATATATATCATGAAATTATTATGCAAATAATTTGTGAAGAAATAAGTTTTCATACAAATATGTAATACCAAATCAAGAGCAATAATTTGACAATAATCGATATTTAATTATTCGTATATTTATATTTTCACAATTTGTATAATTCAGAATTTAGTTTGCAATAATTATTATTAATCTACAATAGTTTTTGTTCAATATGCTTGTAATATATTATGCGAATTAGTTTTCCAATTTTATGCTTCATAGATATTTCTTCTCTATAATCTATAATTTTTAGTATTTTTTAATGATATAAAATGCTTTATATTAACTTCTACCCTTATGGAAAAATACTATTGGACTGTCAAAAATACTATTGAAAACTATTGGAAAACTAATAGTCGAAAATAGTATTGAAAACTACTGGAAAACTAATAATTTTCAATATTATTTTCGATAGTCTAATAGTATTTTTCCATAGGGATAACTTATATTAACTTCTAACTTTGCAAGTAGTGTTGCCTTGATAAATACATTATTTAGTATTAAGGATAAAGCCTGAATGATTAAAATCTGAAAATACAGATGCTAAAGTACAAAATTGATTGGAAAAAACGCTCTTTCTACGTTCTATGCTCTTTCATGTATAATCATATACGTGATATCCGCTAGAACCTGTTTCCTGCAAGGCAGGTTTAATGCATGCTCCGTTAGACGACGTGTACGTATGCTGGCGCCAGCTACCGACAGGCGTCACAAATGTTTGCCGCCTTTCTCATCGGGTGACAAACTATATTCGGTGGAAAATCTCGCGTAGTGGAAAAGCGTTGGTGCGGCGGAGATCGGAAAAGGGAGTGGTGGGGATGATTGAGTGGGAGAAGAGGGGAAGGCAAAAGAGGGTGGAGTTTCACCGCGCAATGTGTTCGTATTGCCGAAGAAGTAGGAAAAACGGCCGAGTTGCTCGCGCGTGCCCGCTTCTTTTTTGCCCTATCGCTGTCTCGTTTGCTCAACCAGGCTACTAGGCGTGGTTTAAAAAAGATTTAGCGACTCGTGTGAGGGGGAGGTGGAGCTACCGTGGCGCGGAATTCCAGAATTCACGAACTGCGACGCCGCGCTGAAAGCGTCGGGATGCCGTTTACTCTAGTAAGGAAAAGAGGGGGAGAAGATAGAGAGGAGAATTCGCGTTGCTGTAGCAGGTTTGGTGGGACGTGGTAGACCCATCGCACGCAGGGAAAGCGACGAAGGGGAAACTATACCGCTTCAGGCAGACCGATCAAGCTCGACAACAGCCAGTTCAATGCGCGCCAACATTCTCTAAAGATATTTCCTTGTGTTCGACTTATGCGTCGCCTTACCATATCGCAAAATAATCTTACCAAAACCCTGCTAGAGACATGCCAAATAATCTGGGGAACTGTTCGATTTTCTACAGTACTTTTTGACCCTGCTATCAAGTTAGATCGGTTCCGAAAAAAAATACAAGGTTGCATTTGATTTAGAAGATGAATTTAGGGTTTTCTCAAATGAAAAGGAAAGGAAAAAGAAATGTGCGTGACGGTGGAAGTGTTGGAAGTGTCCGCCAGAATGGGAAATGCAAGTGCTCATGTTGATGTAGTTATGATTCTGTGCGCAAGGGAGGCTGTCAGGGAAAGTTTGAATGCCTGGCAAGAATGTGCACAATTTCTTGGTTCGTATGTCAATATTCTCTGCACGTCTGATAGGTGCTGGGATAAAATGTGTTCGCAACATAGTTTATACGTTCAATACTAATGCTACCTTTGAAGATAAAATAATTATTGTAGCACTCTAATGATAAATAGTATCAAAAACTTGAAGCAGACATATTATAGTAACACATTAACCCAATCAATACTTTCTTTTTGTAAAAATATCTTCTGATCAACGTTTATACAGTTTAATATATCTAATATGATTAGGCTGAACCCCTATCCGGGTTTTAAAGAGAATCATCCAGTCTTCCACGAGATCATTTCAGTAGATTATTAGTTCAAGAGCGAATGCTGAACAAAGTAACACCAAAAAATATATTCACAAATCTCTCTTGATGAGACTATAAGTCTTTCGTAAAGTGGAAAGTTAGAAACCAAACAACATATTAATGATAGTCGATTTTTAAATAGTCTGGCAAACAGCATTAAAAACCGGCACGCGATAAGATGGTTATTGTTAAAACGACAAATGTCTAAGTTTTGACTATGAACTTAATCTACTTTTTCTCTGATGACACAACAAATAAAAACACCTGTCACAAATATACGGTTGAAGAGTGATGAATATTAGTCAAAGACAAAATATATGGGGTTATGAGTGCGCGCGTTATACATTATTTTAAAAAATCATACTTGGAAGAAAAAGTCTATAGACTTGAATGGATTTATTGTGTAAAAGTAGCAAGCAGAATACCACTCAGTTATCTTCGCACTAACGGATCTGACTATTCACAAAGTTGGCTATATTTGCAGCGTGGATAGCGCGTGACGCATGCTGACGATGTTAGAGCGTTCTGCTCCCCACTCTTGAATTCGATCTATCTTCCCCACCGCGTACATTCGATCCCCTACCGACGGTATTGCAACGTACCGGACGCGACAAAGATGGAAAGATTCGCGTGTACTCCAGCTCGAGCAAAATGGAACACGTGCCGTCGCGGTGGGGGCGGAGGAGGAGCGAGAATCGCGTTGAGGTAGGGGATATCTATTCACGACGAGAGGGGCAACCGACTGCTCTCACCCTCGCGATTACCACACCCCTTCCACCAACCAGTGGTGCGCGTTTTCTCCCACATAGCGGCGCTAACCGACGGGATCTTTGTTACTCGCCACGCTCGAACGGCGTTTCGGTTGTGAGTTTGGATGCTGGTGCCGCCCAGCGGCGATCGCGCGAAACTCCAAGGTCGTCAGGGTGGTGGAAGAATAGGTGGTGGGACAGGGTAACGCCGAGAGAGGAAACACGACGAGAGTAGGGTGGACGAAAGGGAACCTGGTGGGGGCAAATCCAGAGAACGTATCCGACGAGGACGGCGACATACTACTCTCAGGACGCGCAGAACGTCAGAGTGGGTCGAGAACGACGGGTGTCTCTTTCTCTCTCCCTCTTTCTCTCGCCGCCTATCGCTCCGTTCTTGTTCCTTCCGATCATTTTTCTCACTTCCACGCTCCTCGTGGAGAGGCAGAGGAACAGAGCTCGATGGCGGGGCGAGAGCCGGCTTACTACGCGGCGAAACGCTAGCACGGCGCTCAGTCTTCAGCGATCAAACCGCCAGGCAGTGTGGACCTTCCTGAACAGTCTCTTCTTCTACTCTTTTCCTTCTCTTCTTTTTTGACTGGTGACGACAATCAGCAGATAAGACTAGAAAACCGCAACAGTTATTTTCTTGTTGGTTGATTCAACCATTTGAAGCGGTTTTTTACTGGGAAGATCTTCAATTAAACTAAGATCAATGTCAAGAAGAAGAACTAAGCAGAAGATGGACAACGGTTTCGGTGCACAGTGTTGAAGATCATCAAAGTTTGAATCAGATTCCTCGGAATAACTTGTAGATTGATCTTATGAATTTGGAGTAAAAAATTATTTGCATTGGAGTAACAATGAAGAAAGAAGATTAGAAGCTGATGATAAACGAATCGGGACAGATGTTTAAAAAAACTTATTGGAGAATGGTGCTTGTTATCAGTTCAAACTTCAGGATATGGAACCTCAAGAATATCTTCAAATGAAAGAATCAAGAAAAAATTTTAAAAAATGTTCAATATTTTGAAAATGGAATCTATAATACGGTTAGGCGAACACTACAATATTATCACGTGAAGAAAGCATATCGTATCCGCAAAGATAGGTGCATGCTATGATGCCGATGTGCAATCGCAACCATGGGGAGCCGTGTTAAACCACGTGGGTACATTAAATTTTGTGAATTTACTCTATTTCCATTCACAAGTATAAGTTCGCGATCTGGAGATAGTGTATTAAAACGAGATCAAGTACCAAGTATCTTCAAGTATCAAGTACTCACACTGCCCATGAAGATCGTAAGGACATGGACATTAAAGGTGCAACGTAACAGTGATCACACTAAGAGATTCGTCGTATCGTGTTAACGCTGTCCAATGACGATATAACTTCGTAGAGGAAGAAACTGTAAAAAGAGGCGTTGCGAGTGCGGGTAGTGTAAAATGTAAAAAGTGGTAAAGTGGAGTAAAACTGCCGTTCGCAAGCATAAGTTTCGAACGTATCCACTATCCATTGATGAACTTGTTACTCGGACGTGTGATCCGCCGACGGCACTTGCGATTCGAGACATTTAGTGATCAAATAGACAAGTGAGGTAAGAAAAATATCTCAATTGTAATCCTAAATAAAATTTTTACACTCATCATTTTATTATTAAAAATTTATTTTTAAAAGCTGATAAAACAATTATACTACCCTCATGATTGCAAAGCAAAGTTATCGGAGTTGCATTGCGACAGAATTTAAGGGTCGAAGCAATACTTTTTCTCGTATTCAATATTCTTTTTCTGTTAAATTGATAAAGTTTATATATTAAGATATTAATGTGTTCTATATTATCTGAAATTTATTAAAAAAATGGCGGATTAGAATTTATTAAAATATTGCTCTGTAAGCAATTTTTTGAATATATCTTACATACGCAAATATATTCTCAATATATTGTCAGTATTCTCTTGAACTTGAAGTTTATAATGTTTGAGCAAAAGTGAATATTCTTTTTTTTTTTTTTTCTAAAAATGTCGAATAAAAAATGGTTTATAATCTTCACACGCATACATTCTGCAACGAAAATTGATGACGCATAGTGCGGTTGATGACGTACCAAGAGAAGAATGTATCATTTACACACATTCTTCTCTTCCTATCGGATGCTTCAGTGTACGCGATACTAAAAATCGGTTTTTAAATTCACCTGTTGCTACGTTTTTCTCTGCAGCAGAAAAAAATGCAATTGCGTTTATAGGCATTCGTGTATTCGTGTTTCGAGAGTGTTCGTATATCTCGTGAAACGTATCGGGACTTCCAAGAGGACTTGATATCTCGCCGAGAGTGAGTTGCGCAAACAATTTTCGAGTGATCATCGTTACTGGAATAGATCCACCTGTTAGGCAAACAAGTTGACCGCAAATGCCCTTTGCTTAGTGTGCCTTGAGAGTCCACCTGTGAAGGTTTTCGTAGATCAGATGGTGGCTTGCCAGGTTAGAGAATTCAAATCTTTGGAAAGGAAAGGCACGTGCCACATCAGGTAGCAAGCATCCTGGGGTTGCATTGTATGTCGAAGTAGCGTCAATCCCCACGAGTTGTGCCACTCTTTTGAGAATCTCAATTTTACGTTTTTAAGAATTCGAGAGTCAAGTGTTCCATTGAACTTGTCGGAATCAGGCGGAAAAGAAGACCTGTGCGCACTTTCCGAAAGATTCACACAAACCGCA
Source organism: Solenopsis fugax (assembly GCA_003595255.1). Lineage (NCBI taxonomy): Eukaryota > Metazoa > Arthropoda > Insecta > Hymenoptera > Formicidae > Solenopsis > Solenopsis fugax. The sequence continues at coordinate 36,759 of QKQZ01019938.1, forward strand.
TCGATAGGATATTTCGATCTTTAAAGACTACATGCCTTGAGGCGCTTTTTAAAAGTGTTTAGTTAAGTGTGATTTATCTCCTTGTGAAATTCTACCTAATAAAATTTTTTAATAAAAATAAATTGAACGAAACAATTAAAACAACACTATTAAATTTCGGAAATTTTTCATTTCTTTGAATTTTAGAATATATTATTTATATTATCTATCTTCGGATTTTTAAGCCTGCTAACAGTTTCAGCTGAAAATAATATATGATTCTCTTTCCTCAATTTTTGAAATATTTTAACCTTTTCTTCTCGAATATATCACACGAGTGTTCGGCGCTCGCTAAAAAAAAAATCTGCGCTAATGCGATTTTAAACTATCTTCTGTGTGAGTTATTAATCTTTTTTTGAATATCAGATTTAATTATACGGTGAACTATTCATCATATCACACGGGTTAGTCACACGAAATATATTTTTCAATGTCAAATTACGGACGTTTTCTATGTGTACAATACGCGCGCAAGTTTTCCAAGGATAACCGAGAGAGAAACATCGAAATAAAAAAACGAGAAAAGAGATAAACGATCACGGCATCTCGATTGAATGATGTATCAAGAAGAATACTAATCGCACGCGATCAGGTCGTTAGAGACGGATATCACGATAATATTTCACAGCAGCTAGGCTTCCCTTATTGCGAAATATTGTAAATGTGAATGCACATTCGCAAATATTTTTTAATATTCGTGAAACAATACTTGCATCTCTGTAAAAATCGTTGATAATTATTTTCGAAATCGCAATAAACAATAGGCCTCCTTAGAGTGTGGTATAATATACGAGCATAAATATTAAATTTAAACTAATATTTGTGTCGACGTGAAAATAGATGGAAAAAAATAAATTTTTGATCGAGAATGATCCACGAATCGTGGAAAATGTCAACTTCTTCACGGTAGAAAGGACTACTTTGTCAGACATGTAGACTCGAGCGCGACCCTCTCTCAGCCGTCGGATACTCGCTGCGCTTAGTCACTTTGATTTCTCGAAGGCGCAATTAGTGCTGCGCAATTGAAATTACATAGTAACTTGGGCGAACTATGTTTCTTTTCCGCCTAGACTTCAATCAAGAACTCAGGTTTATTCGTCTTGATGAGTCGAAAGTTACGAAGATAGCAGGTTGCATAGATGAAGAGAAAGATGTATTCATGCGACGGGTAGAAGGGTTTTGAAGAAGCTTGAAGAAGCGAGCTACGGTAAATGCTTTTTCGAGAGGACTTTTGAGCATTCGATGAGACAATGTAATATCTTACCAGAAACAAAAACTTAGTCTAGAAGACAATCGTAGAGTGTCCCTTTAGTGGCTCAGAAACGAAGCAGTCCGTATAAGCTGCGGTTTGATACATACCCTTAGGGGCCCACCCTTTTTTGGGTCTTATAGGGGCCATTATCCGATCGTGGAATTTGAGATCTGGCCCTTTCAGCCGCGCGTCAAATTATCCTTGAGCACAATGTGCCCGTTGATTGATATCTTCAGTCGTTGCTCCTGCAACGTGGCTCGCCCGCTCCGTTCGTGTTCTCTTTCTTATGCTCTCTCCTCCGCGCGCGGTCTCCCTTTCTCCCTCCCTCACTCTCTCGTTGACGTTCTTTTTCTTTCTCTCTTAGGACCTCGCGCAGCGGCCCTGTACAAAGCCGGGCCCGAATGCTTCTACTCGCGGACTCACACAGCCCTTCCACTTGATTTATTCTAAACCCCTGTTCGCTCTGCCCCTGGTCCCGACCTCAAACTCGTTTCTGCCGTCGAGAAAAAATGATCTTACGAAACTGGAGAGCGCTCCGTAGTATTGTGCTCCTTACCTTGTATAAAATCCTGCCTCGATGAAGATCGCTATTGTATCACGCATCGACGAGAATCGTTCTCTTCTCTTCGAATTTACTCAACGCGCTCGGTGTCAAAATGATTTCACGTCTACGTTTCATAGAACAATCATTCTTCGTGGCACGATTCGATTTGACATCAGCTGTCACCGATACACACCGACTTATTCGTCGTTAATATTTTCAAGTGAGTTTCAATTTTACATGCATATATACATATATATGTATGTATATGTGTAGTGTATGGCTAGTAGTCCATTAATTACAATTATTAGAGAAACGAAGGCAAGTGTACCTTAACTCTGCGATTCTCGCACGTTTCGCTGGTGACGATAGTAGAAATGGGAAATATCTGAAGGTAATTGTGTGCGCGCGCGTGTGGAGCGTCCGTTCGGCACTACGCAGCACGATTTTCCTAGCGTCCTAATCTAAACTTCGTGAGTTAGGGATCAGCGATGGAAGAAACGAGATATCCGTATCGGCTGCAGCTGTCGGTGAAATGTCACGTCGTTTCTGCCGTGCCACGAAAGCGACACTTTAATCACCGGCAATTACGCATGGCCGAATTAGGTAATTACCTTACGTGCCTGTGCGCGCGCGGCTGGGAGACCCGTTTATATCGTTACTTAGTCCGTTTTAGCTCGAGTTAGTGTAATTAGCGCAAGACAGGGTGTACGCGAGCATATTATGCGCCGAGTTCGCCTCGGGAACTCGTGTCTTGCCCCCGTTCCACTTTCCCGCACCCGCTTACATCATATCGGTCGTCCGTTTTCAAACTTTCCCGTCATTAGCCGCTTTTTTCTCTCTCTCTCTCTCTCTCTCTCTCTACGCGCTGCTACGAAAAGTACGAATTCTCGTAAGCAATGCTTTGCTCTACGTGGCTATATATCGCGGAAAACTGCAAACTAAACGGAAACAACGTGGGTGATGATATGTACGCCGCGGAACTAACGTAGAATGCACCATCTCCCGATGCGAAGCGAGGATTTTACTATGTAAATTACATTTTATTTGTGGAAGATTTTTCTGCGGCAGAAATTCATGTTTCGAAATTTGAGAATACGTTTAAAGTTGAGCTTGCTGACATCAATGGTCGTCGCCTATCATCGAACATGCAAATATTGCTATGAGATGTCTCTCTTCAAGCTCTTACGAAATTAATCGCGAAGAAGAACACTTTGTGCATTTGTACACTAGAAAATTTCATTACAGATGTTTTTTCTGAGAAAATTGATAGAGACACTAAAAAATAGTGGAATTTTAACAAGGCAATTTTTCATGCGGCAATCTTTGACTGACGAGGAATCCTCCGTAAATTCTCCCATATTTTGTCACCAGTACATATGCTCGATGATTCATGTATTCATTTTTACGAATGCGCATCGACGTATTCCTACTGCATTTCGAACAGTCGAACGGACGCCGAACGACCGGAAGAGAGTTTTCCGCGTCGCCGCTGCTAAAGGCGGGTTCAGAGAGGATTTTCCTCGCTTTTCCACTGGCTGCTAGCGTAACGAGGTTACGCCTTAAGTATTTGCTCGTCGATTTCACGACGATGGGGTCCTGCCACCACCGACGCCTGTCCCCTTTCCCCTCCGCCGACGGCTCGTCACGCGACTTCTTTTACCGTAGCGTCTATATTTCAAGAGCTCGAAAATTCATCTCTTTCGAAAATGTTTTACGTGACTTTTCTGTCTTTCGTCAAGCTCGACCTCCACCTTTCATCAAACTTAACAAGTTTCGGGACGAATAGCAATCTCTTGAACGTATTACGTTTATTTATAGTATTATCATGTAATTATATTACAATTATTTCATTAATTAAGTTTTTTTTTCGTAATCGTCAAATGATCCGAGCGTGCGCAAGACAATAGATTATTTATCTATTAGTCGCTAGAGAAATCCCATTTCTCTTTTTAAATAATTTTAAATAATTATATGACAAAATATCGTTTCTGCGCATGGTGCAATTAAATGTTAGAAATTCGCTTTAGTAAAAATATAAGTTGCAATTTGCTCAAATATCTTATTTGATATTGGAATAAAAATAGGAACACCCTTTAATATAAAAGCAAAGAAATATCGTACAGTTTGAAACTAAATTCTCCGCCTTTCATTTCGCTTCCACTGTAGTAAGATCGAGAATGTTAGAACAAACTCGCTGACGCGCACGATAATTTCCTGCCTCCTTTATGATCTCGGCTCTCCTAGTATCTATTACAGTTCAACCTCTCCTGTTTCCAAGATAGCGACGTCAATTAGCTAGGAGAGCAGTGTTATTCGCTTGAACACTTGTTGGTATTTTACATAACCATCGTTACGTTGCATCATCGTTATGTTACATAAAACGCGAGTCAATGTTAGTTATTAAACTTGTAGTGATGTTGCTCAACGACTAGTATTTCAACATTCATATAATCATCTTTATTCTCCTAAAAATACCGCTACGAACCATTTTAGGTGCGTGAGGATATGTAAAAAGTACGTTAATTTTTATAAGATTTATTTGTTTCGCCCATCTTGCAAATATGTCTAAGGACTGTAGTGTGTTTTTCGTTCCCTTAGATTCGACAAACTCCTGAGCGAGAATTTATAATATTATACCTCTCTTCGATCGACGCTCTCCATGGGAGAAAGGATCGGTGTCGAAGGTATTGATCCTTCACAGGTGTTAGAGGTGTTATCTATTCTGCCTTTTTTTCACCCTTCGATTTTCTAGGTATACCTAACCGATACCTTTAAGAGGGACGTACGATCCCGCTTCAGGTCATGCGCAGCATATAAATATTATGCACAAATAAGGACGGGTCGCGTTTATTTATAGGAATTTTATGAAAATCTCGTCTACACCGAGGGGTGAACAGAAGGATGCAAAAGAGTTCGGATAACCATCTGGATCCGGATGGAAAACTTTCTTTAATGTAAACTAGGCACATGCGAAATATTGCAAAGTATTAGTTTAGCATATTATATGACTAAATATAAATTATAATTGTTTCTCGCTACTTAATTTTCATAAACTTTCGTTTTATATACAAAACAGAGAGAGTATTCTTGTTCCCTTGGAGAAGATGAATAAGGATTTATAAAAGTTTCACAAACAACATCGCTGAAATTTCAAACTTTGTTTAGTAAATTTATAAACATTTTATTATCGACAATCGTTTTATTGATAATGACAATGAAGGTTCAAGTTAGTCTAATCAATTTTAGAAAACGATACCGTCGAGAATTTTGTGAGAAACTGTGCGATGGTCGTTTTTATGTTAATAGATGAAGTCCCCTCAGGAGTTTTTCTCACGGGGTTCTAAAAGAATATTAATAGGTTCCGTATTCCCGTCATCCTATTGCGCCGGATTTTCGTGTTGTAAAGAGTTACGGACTACCATGAGCCATCTGCGTGTCTTTTGATTTTCTAATAACAAATCTTCTCATGTAGATTTACGTAGTATTAATTACTGATGCTATAAAATAATAAATGATACAACAATCCTAAATATTGTAATATTGACTGTAAGGCAAACGATGATAAAGTTGAAACGAATACAATGCAATATTAGAAAACTGTTTCACTCGTAGCAGTAAATTTGTATATTTTAATAAATTTTCTTTATCCTCTTTCACATTAAAATTTACATAATAAATAAGAACACACATAAACAATTCCTAAAATAAAAAAAAATATCTTTTGGGAAAAATATAAATTCGTTTATAATAATAAAAATATCTAATTTTTCTTATTATATAAGTTAAAATAAAAGCAATGATACTAATCGCCTGAATTCATTGAGATAAAAATAAAATTTTCGAGATGACTATTATGCATAAAAAAATAATCAAAAAAAAATCGTAGAATCGGAAAGTATTTCGAGAAGAAGCAAGAATATATATTTTCAAATTAAGGTGTGAATATCGGAACCCAAAAAACTCGCTGCTACCAAATTTGGTACGGTCATTGGACTCCAAAGGAGATATTACATGGAATAATCTGTGGCTGGTGTTCCCCTATGCCTTTTCTCTCTTTTGCTTCCTCCTGTTGATGCGATTTATAATGAACGCCCGACTCACCGCGGTACTCCCGATCGCCTAACTTCGAACACATTGCCAGTTTAAAAATAAAAAAAGGTCACGACGCAACAATAATATCAGAAGGAGGGGCAAGCTGGAATACGTAATGCGCTAAGGACGAAGGCAGGGCGCGCCATGGACCAAGCTTGAAATTGAGTTTCGTTCTGAAATCGACTTTCGACAAAAAGCATTATCGGATAATATCTCGTGGGATAAAGATAAATTATGTTCAGACTTTTCAGTCAACGCCGTGATTATTTTGGCGGTAGACACGGCTCGTATTTTTGTCTTTAAATAATCTTGAACAATCTTGGAAATCAAATTTAATTCACAACAGAGTTGAATTTGAATTAATTTTGGAAGAGCAAATAGTGTCAAACATTGGCATTGAGTAGTGTATACGTGAAGTATGTAGAGCATATTATAATTATAACAAGAAATATCTGGTTTCTTTCTCCTTACTGAATTATTCATTCATTTGTAGGTACATAAATGCGCTTGTACTTGCACATCGCAAAATCTCTCGTAGCCCAAGAAATAAGTAGCATTAACAACGCATTCATTATACTAATTACTGTTATAAAGCATTGTCATGCGCTAAGACCATGCATATTTCTTTGCTTCAATAAAAAAGGGTTCATACTAATACCTGGGTCGAATGTAGGGCGTAGGGCGATTGAAAGGGGAGTCCGTGGAAAATCGCGTGTAAAAGTTGATCTAATTTCGATTCAGACCTATTTCGATCACGAGAAATTAAGTAAAAATACAATCGAACGAATATTTCGATTATTTTAAAAATCATAAGAACTAGTGATTCTAAATAAGGACCTTTTTGTTTTTTTTTTTTTTTTTA
>QKQZ01019940.1:0-22817 GCA_003595255.1 Solenopsis fugax
TGCATCAATCTTCAGTATCCATGAAATATGAGAATACTACAGAGAAAATTAAATTGAATTTAAAAGCTTCATATGTATTATACAAATAGTAATATATTTATTATAATTATTATAATATCCAAATTTTATTTTAATTTTTTCCCATTATTTTTTTATTTCCCATTTCTCGAAATTATTGAAATATATTGTTTTCAATTGCGCTTTCTAAAAATTCTAATGTGCAAATGTAAAAAGTACTTCAGACTTAAATATTGACCTTATTCTGTCACAGCTCATCCATATTAAAGCAATAGAATCGTGATATTGATAATTCATCTACATATTTTAAGTTAATAAAAATATAAATCTCATATATATCTTCAAATCTTTGAATATAAATACAATTTTTTAAAATAATTCAGCTCGTTATATAAACATTTCAACTTATTATCTTAATAAATAAAAAATATATATAATTATTTATTTATTATAAAATTACATATATAAAGTTATTAAAATTTAAAAATTATTTGACTCACCAATACAAAGTGCAGCAGCGGAGTTATAAACTGCGTCGTAGACTACGTTAAACTGTGAAACAGAAAAATATGTCCAAATTACATTAAACGTTATAAATGCCTTAGGTATCTTTAAATGTATTCTGAGATATTAAATAATAGAAATTATAAAATTCTTACCTCATGGTTGCTCTGTTGTCCAAGCAACGCTTCGTCCTCCTTCTTTCAAGTGTTCTTTCGTTGAGTTCTCTCTTTCTCTCTTCTCTTAAAAATTATTTGACCCACTAATATGACATACAGCAGCGGAGTTATAAACTGTGTCGTAGACTATATTGAGCTGTGAAGCAGGAAAATACGTCCAAATATAAATGTCTTATTATGTATCTCTAAATATATTTTGAGATATCAGATAATAGATATTAAAAAATTTTTACCTCATGGTTGCTCCACCATTGCACAAGCGACACTTTGCAGGTCTCTTCCTCCTCTCAGGTGTTCTTTTGTTGAGATTTCCTTTTCCTCTCTCTCTCCTATCTTAAAAATTATTTGACTTACCAATACGATGCGCAACAGCGGAGTTATAAACTGCGTCGTAGACTACGTTGAACTGTAAAACAGAAAAACACATTCAAATTATATTAAATGTTCTAAATAGACGCCTTGCTAGATATCTCTAAATATATTCTGCGATAGATATCAGATAATAAATAGATATTAAAAAATTCTTACCCCATGGTTGCTCCGCTGTTGCCTGATGCCTCCCAGACCTCCTCCTCCTCCTCTCAGTCCTCTCAGATACACTGGTCCTTCGTTGAACACTCGCACACTTCCGAAAATACGCTTGAACTCTGAGTCGAAATTTTTCTCCCTTTCTCATTTCTAATTTTAGGACGTATACAAGATTTGAAGAGTTGAAATAGGTTACAATCGTCGAAACTGAGAGTTCCTATTTTGTTTGATAATCGTCGTTATCGAAAAATTTTCTACTTTGAGGTTAAAAAGAAATTTTCGGTAAAACCTTTTCGAACTCTGTATAGACATTATTAGATTCACAAGAGGTCTATTTGAATGTATCCAAATAGACGTAAAAGCTCTAATTTAGACCGAAAATAGCAAAGTTTCGACTCGGAAACACTCCCGAAAATCCATTCACGAGACACTTCACTTACGACGTAATCGTACACAACTCACTTCATCGCGTTACTTCGCCGTTACTATAATCGCGTCACGCTGAAACGCTCACGAGTCGTTGATCATGGAAACTAATTGCACGGTTAGCAATCAGCACTTATTCGTACGGAATGACAGTGCTTTCTCTTTGCGGCACTTGTAATCGCGTTGCGAGCCATTGCGAGCTTGCAAGGGACAATAACACAACGACACAAGGAGCGACTCGCGCCGCGTACTGATAACAAGCGCGACCTTGCGACCGCAAAAACGGCGCGCCGTATGCCCGCGCCGCGCAAAATCCCGCCAAACTCGATTTTTTAAAACCCATGGAATATAGGCGGGTCTTTTAATTCATTGATTGATAAATCGCATAATGCGCAAATGCATTGTTGTTCTATGAAAGATGTTCTTGCGCACAATGCGATGAATAAAAAAACTCATTTTATTTATTACAATAAAATTAATTCGCGCGGCATATCAAATTCCTTTCTCTTCAAATGCTTTTCGTTTATATTAATATATAGTCGATAAATTATACGGCTTTTCATTTAAATCGATTAATTGTGTATCAGGTCGCGATTTCGTATTGGAAATATACGAATTATATTAGGGCGGACAATTTAACACGCGATATGTGCGATGTATTCGGATAAAAGTACATTGGAAGAAGAAATAATCACGACCGTAAATGATACGATAAAACAATGTATAATTCCTATTGCTTTTATCTTTGAAGTGAATAATTCGCTTGGAATATAACCCGCTTAATTAAATTTGCTGTCATGTATTATCACGAATTATTAACCCCGTAGTTAATTAATCGACATTATGCTATCGTTAAACGTAATGATCATAAAAAATTACTGCATTTGTCGCGTTTTTTTCACATCTTGAGGAGTAATCAGAATTGAGTTGTTAATATTTCATTTAACTAAATTAAATTAAAGTTAATAACACAAAAAATTAAATTGCGTTAAATTAAGTTACATTAAAAGTTGTACAAAAAACTAACTCAATTAAAAGTTGCATTAATATTAAATTAAGTTGAAAGTTGATTTTAATGTCGTAATTTTTTTTAAAATTAGCTTACTTTGAATAACAAGATAATTGCACAATATTGATTATCAAATAAATTTTTAATTTTATTATTATTACACTAAGTTTATATAAAATAACAAATAATTATTATTTTTATATAGAAATATTTGTTTCTTTTACAATTTTTTTTCTTTTATACAAATATATTTTTAACTTAAGGAAAAAATGAATAAGTTAAAGTTTGTGTTTTAAAAATAACTAGCTAAAATTAAAAATTAAATCCAAATTAAATAATTTCAAATTAACTAAGTTTTAAATTTTTAACTTTAACATTCAACTTTTAACTTTTTAACCAGTTGCTACTCAATTCTGGGAGTAATACAACGACACAAGGAACAATGTGCACAATTACCTGTTCAAGGTTTGCGGTGCAAATGATAATGCGACGGTCTTGTGCATGTAACGCAGCGTAGCTGCATACTTGAAAAAAACCAGCACCGAAACCGCATTTGTCACGTTTATATGAATATGAGGTGTTAAAATTGAATATAGATACATCGAGTTTTCTGCTTTCTGTAATTTAAATTGCTTTAATTAACGAAAATTCAAGACGTGACATATGTTCAAGTACCCAGCGAAAAATGACAATCAAATCGACATCATTTCGATGTCGATTCAATTATCATTTCTCGCTGGGTACTCGAACATAAGAGTATTATATGCCAAGCTTTGAATTTTCGTTGATTAAAATGATTTAAAATGCAAAGAACAAAATATATTCAACGTACATGTAATCGTTATCGAAATGATGTCGATTCGATTATCATTTCTCGCTAGATATAAGCTTCATCAAAAAATAATTAAAATAATGCGAAGAGCAAAATATATTCAACGTATATGTAATCGTTATCGAAATGATGTCGATTCGATTATCATTTCTCGCTAGATATAAGCTTCGTCAAAAAATAATTACATTTTATAAATGTTACAATATAAGTTTATAATTTTTGTCTCTTATTGCTTTGATTTCTTCCTCACAAGGTATCGGTCCAGACAAGCAGCTTCTATTTTAATACGGTTACAAATTGTTAATTTAAAAGTTTATATTACTGACACGGACTTTCTAATCTTATGTGAAAAGTTTATATTTTCCACAGTTAGTAAATAATGTTTAAACGTATTTCGATGAATTCTAGCATTGAACTTTAACTCTATTAACGTATCTATAAAAGAAAAATATTTTATTTTGATTAAAACGGTATTTATGATTTATTATTAATTTTTTTTTTCAAATTTTTATTTACTATTACATTCCGTTTTTCTGTCGTACTTTGTTAACGAAGACTATATTTAGAATATTAATTATCTATCATGAAAAAACAAATATTCAATTAAATTACTATAAGAAATTTCAATTATTCACCATTTGTCGCTGAGTGTCAAAAACTCGACAAAAAATATCATATTAATTAATATCTTTTATTCTTATTTTTATTGTAAGAATATTGAATGTTATTTATTCAGTTTTTACTTATTCTGTTTATTTAAAATCTTAAAATTATCAATTTAAACAAAATGACAATTCTTTTTTTATACAAAAAATGTCTGTCCTGAATTGAGACACAACATCGTTTGTATCTTATTTTTCAACCATTTTGTAATACTTTGCGGCAATCAAGCATATGATTAAGCAGATAATTAACACTTTTCGTAGTGATTACTCTCATAATTCTCGCAGCTAAGCAGGCACCGCGTAGGCTAGGAAAATAGCCAATACGGTAGCAGTCGCGGATGGTGGGCCGGTGAACGCGCAAACACGTTATTTACCAGTGCATGCGTAGAGATGCGGCAAAAGCGAACTCGTGCCGAGATCCTACCTGTCCGGGCGTCGAAGTTACTTTATTCAAGAGGTAAAGCCCGACCTGACCAGACGACCGTTTGCTCGAGTCTGACCAACCGTGACCCGCTTCCACTGTCATGATTAGTCTTTCTATATACACTGATTTAACGATGAAAAATTACTTTCTTTTCATCATCAATTTCACCATTGATTAAGTTTGGATTAATTTGCACTCAGAAAAATCATTATATAATATTTCACTTACTTAATATTACATTATTAGTTTAATTATTACTTTGACATTATTATTGGTATTCTAGTTTCTTTCAACCGCAATGATTGAATTTAATTTTACCCGAATCCGGATTAATTGAGTTAATGGAGTTATGTACGGACCATGGATTTAAAAATCCGTAAACGATGAAGGCGAAGGCTGAGATACGCGCGCGTTCGATTTCAGCTCGCGCCGAAAATGGAGATTATTTTCGGTTTCGTGCCGGCGAATACGTTCGATCGCCGCTTAATTTTACGGCCGACCGCGAAAGTCGGCCGGATATATCCGATTAATTTAATGACCGATATCGTAGGAGTTGCGCCGCTCGCCTGAGGGAAGATGCGCGAGCGCATACCGTCGCGTCGGAGGGATCGTGAACGGCTGGCCCAGCCGAGAGCGGCTACGAGAATGGTTCAGCGACGTTAATACTCCGATAAGGATTATGTGAAAAATCGATTAGTCGAGCGAACTGGTCGAATGCCGTATTTATGCCGTCCCGCAAACTGTATTGCTTGTTTTGAGAGCGTGTGGCGTATACAGCCCAATTGTAACGTTTTGCAATGCGACGCATTGTAACGCATGCGGTGAGTTTAAATAACAGCTTCAAGACGCGCTCGTAGATTTCGATTTTCTCGTGGGATAATGAAAATGACTCTATCTTAACGACGACGAAGAGGAAGTCGTGCTCCAGTTATTCGATAAATAAATGCTATCTATTAAGCTATTAACTTATCTCAGAAATATGTTAAAATCATACTTCCGGTGGGTTTTTGTGAATAAATTAGTATTTGCAAAATGTGACGAATAATCTATAATAAAATTAATGTCAATTAAATGATAAGTATTAGTGATATTCTTTATAATTTGATAAACTAGAAAGAACGCTCAGAATATCTTATATATAATAATATTCTTGTATAATTAATATCTTTTTAGTACTTTTAATCGTAATTCGTCATTAATATCTTTTTTACTAGCTTGTACTATTAATTTGTACTAGTAATTTGTTTTACACGATAAGAAATAATATTAAAATAAATCATATAATTTTTTTATTTCGAATAATGCGAGATGATAAGAGGAAGAACGATAAAGATCATGGATAAGCAAGTGCATAAAGTGTGATAGAATCTGTTTAGATGACTTAGACAACATAACGGAGTGTGTACGTCATCCGAGTGTACAGATTAACCCGACCTGATATTTTATCGATCTGTTCGCATAGAGCATTATCGGCGGCAAATCATCGTTATAAATGTGTCTCTTACGACATGGTTTCTTATGACAAATCGGGCCAATTGACGTGTATTCGAGATAATTTCATAGCTACAAATGATTTCCTAACGGTAACAATCATATATCGCACAAAGCTGGTTTGAATGAGTAATTACAATTTTTACCCAAGATTGGAATACTTTAAATGCAAAAGTGACTACAGTACTTTATGATTTATTTATAATATAATATATTATATTATATAAATAAATCATAAAGTACTGTAGTCACTTTTGCATTTAAAGTATTCCATAAAGTACTGTGAAATAAATTTCTATATTTACTTTAGGGACTGCATAAATAAATCGTGCCACGTGTCGTCCAAATTCGGTAGGAGCGTGAGACGAGCTTGAATCTTTAATTTCTGAAGGCATTTCGAATCCGAAAGTGATATACTCTCGACCTTCGTGGTATCGGACGCGACATTTCACATATGTAACGTCTCGGTCACGGTGTAGGCCTGTTTTCGAAAGGCCGGGCCGGCTCTGAAAGACGGCAGGAAAGGGGGTCGACTTTCGGGAGCGACTCGATGGAGCGTGGATGAAATGATTTACGGGATCGTTTGCATAAAACTCCACACCCGTACATCCACGACGTGGGATTACGTCATATCCGAGATGCGCCAGGGACAAACGTCCCTGATTTCACCGAGGCGATAGACGCCGTGAAACATATTGAAAAAGAAATTGACAAGATATCGAAATGATTCTTTCGCTTAAATAGAACTTGTAATAAAATAGTAAATAATTAATCCAATCTATTAATTGCAAACTGGAAATGTCGAAAATCAAAAATTTAGAAAAGCTCTTCTTTTGAATAATATATATTTGTAATATATTATTAAAGACTAAAAAAGAGTCTCTTCTTTTCAAAAAAGAAATTAATTTCAACAATGCTATTATACAGTTTATTATTAAAACTATAAACTATTGTGCAAACTATTCGAATCGAATCGAATCTTACCTGACTCGATTCGAATTTGAATTTGAATTTTTATGATTCGACAAATTATTAGAAAATTTTGAATTTAAGAGGTTCGAATTCAAATCACATATATTAACAGTTTTATAAAATCAGATTTAAAATGACTTTGTTAATAATCAATATCATTTTTCTTACACAGTGTTTTCATTATTTAAAATGTCTTAAAATTCAACCTAATAATAATTGTGTTATTAATTAAATTTGTGCTTTAACAATCGGATTCGATTTAATTCGATTCGATTTGGTTAAAATTTTGTCGATTCAGTTCGATTCAGATTTGATTAAATTTTGTCAATTCGATTTGATTCGGCGTCAAAAAACCTTAATTCGCACATCTCTATCTATTATAACAACTAATCACAACATTGAAAATACTGACTAAATACACAACATTGAAAATACTGACTAAATACTCAACTTAATATTTAAATCAAGTTTTTATCTGCTGTAGAATTGCTTTATTACGATTTCATGAGAGAGAAAATTTTTAACGACTTGCACTTGGCTTCTTTTAAATATTAACTTGGTTGTCAATCGATTCAATTTAATATTGTAAGTCACAATATAATGTAATTGATTCGATTAATTTGCGATTGGATATGATTACATGTAAGTAAAATACGAATGAATTTATTTAGGTCGTTCAAATATTAATCCCTTTGTATATATAGGGTGATTCCTAAGTAATGTAAAAAATTTGAAAGGATATTCTTGAGCTTATTTTAAAAGAGAAAAAGAGAGAGAAGGAAACATTCTATAAACATATGTTTAAAATGCTTTGTTTTCACAATAATTACTTGTTTTCAAAATACAGGATGTTAAAGTTGTGAAAAATTCGAAAATGTAAAAAATGCTTGGAAATATTTTAATTAAATTTAAAGTGTTATGTTGGTAATTAGAGTTATAGTTCAGGATTTTAAAAAATTGTTAAGTGCACGAAAGAAACAGTTTTGCTGAACTATATGTATAAGCTAGATAGACCTAAAAATAATTTTGTTGGGCCATCGAAATAATTATGTCAGGCATTCACGACGAGCAATGCTGCAAAAAATTCTGATATTTTGGAAACCAGATTAAGCGTTTTACCTAATTATTTTGATGGTCCAAAATTATTTTCAGATCTGTATCTAGTTAATTTATCAAAACTGTTCTTTTCGTATATTAATTTAGTACGTGCAGTATCTGATGTAAATTTCCTTAGAAAAAAATAGATAAATTTATAAGATAACATCTCGAAAAGTGTGTTGCTATTTTAAATGAAAATCACCTCCGGAATTGAAATTGTCTCTCTCGCGATTCAAATGATCAGTAATTGAAATGTAGGTCAGAGTACAAAATATAGATACAGCGCGATGTGCTTCTCGGACGCCGTTGATTCCGCGGCGGGAATGGCGGGATACGCAAAAAGCGCGCGGCTCAATTATTCGCGGGAGGATCCCCGACTTTAATTAAAGGCACGCACCCTCGTAGACCTAAGTAGACGTTTACGCGCGCCTCCTCGAGGGCCTCCTCCCCCTCATCCTCCTATCTATATATCTATTTATGGCCTCTCCCGTAGACGCGAGAAAGACTCGATGGCAAGATTCCTTGTCTTCGTTATTCCGCCCAGACGCTTAATTGTCTGCAATGAGTAAGCCGCCACGCGCACACGAACTCCTGCCTCTTCTCCGAGAATGTGCCGGAATAAGCACGGAATATAGGAAACGGCGTTTATCGCCAGCGCGATACAATCGCGACGATAAATATCGGAAAGCTCGGGCTGTCGCGATTAACCCATTAACGTACAAACAGGTTTGATGATCGCTCAGAGTGATACGACATATATACATATAATATTACTATGAATTATTTCTCTACCTGATATCGTTATCATCATCTAGATACGAGATTTAGTTCCGAATCAAAGTAATTGAAATTAACCCAATAACAAGGTCTTATTACTTAACTGCTTCTCGGGTTTTCATGTTTTATTAGAGTGCTTTAACTTGCATTATAACTAACTTTGTAATTAAAAGCTCGCCAAAGTTTCTCACAGAAAATTTATTTTTGTATGTATTAAGAAATACGCGTTCGGCAGATTCGCAAATTTAAACAGACATATCGTTAATATTAAAAAGTCATAAAAATTAAAGAATTTCATAAATATTTAAAAAACACGAGTGTAATCTTCGAGAGCGAACGTTTATAATATGTATGATCCCGCGATATATATTTATCGCGTCGCTGTTCATCAACTGCTACGTGGAACGATATCGTGCTATTATACGGGAGAAAGAGAGACGGAATGCACGATGTCCGGCGATAATTGCGAGTGGTGGACTGCATACAAGTAACGTAAATATCGTTTCAGCGCGCGACTACGCGAGCTTATAAATAATCGCTTGTGAGCTCCGACGTGGCGTGACAAAAAGTAGATCCCTCCTGGCGATACGGCATTTAAGGTTCCACTCGTCGTCAATCCTCAAGCACCCGTTCGAGGACCAGAAGTACTTGCAAACGGCTTCTCTCGACGGTCTTTCGAGAATTTCAAACGGCTAGCATATGAGACGCGAGTGATAGCAACGACCGTACATGCGAGTATATCGCATCGAGTATCGCGGTCCATCCGCGTGTTAATGAAGAAATTGGAATGCGCGTCTATAAATAGAACGTATTTTCAATAATTTATTGGCTGCCCAATTACCGTCGAGTAATCAGTAGTCGGTTTCTGCGGGCGAAAAAATTAATTAGCCGCTTAATCGCGAAGATGAATATCAACTCGATGCGATAGCTTCCAGTTAAACTTTCGGCAAAAAACAAAATCGAGTTTAAATAAGATATAAGGTGTACGGTCACATCATTTTCATTTTACCAGGCGCCCTGTACAAACGTTGCGCTGACGTTTTTAATCTATCTCCGATCAGACTGATCAAATAAATTTCATAAAAAAGCGATAGTTCATCGCACATTGAAATTTTCAATTGGAGAGAATCCTATTAATATAAACGCGCGGCAAGTTTCCGTATATTACATTTTTAATAATAAAGTAACGTAACGGAAATAAAATATATTGATAATATGTAATGACAAGAGACATAAATATTAATTAGGCGAATTGTCAGCCGAACAATCGCATTGTAACGGGACACGATTTCCGCAATGTTATCGAGAATGTAAGATACGGCCGTTCGCCTGAAATAATTAATTAAATCCTGAACGCGTGAAAGAAGGACTGAGGCCACCGTCGCGAATGGACTTGGTACAGTTAGGTAAGCGATTTATCGCATATGCCTCTTGGGCGAAGATCCCTCCTCATCCCATCCGTTTGCATTATAGCTTTCTTACGATCTTTTTCTTTTTTCTCTCGACCCCTCACATATGCATTCCGACTTTTCGACGACTCTGATGGTTTACATATGACCAGATACTGGCTCGGTCCTTTTAATACCGCGCGCCCGAGGCGAAAGATCTCACGATGAATCGCGTCACGTGTCGTCTCGATTTAATTGACACGCCCATCGACAGAAATCATGATTGAGACGATGCATGTGTAAATTATGATTGAGGTATGCTAATTGTAACATTATTATTCAAAAATTGATAATTATGCAATTTTTTTTGCATAAAATAACGATACAAAGTAATTAACCATGAATTTTATACGTTTTGCAACACGTGAAAACTTTTTCAAGGCAAATCACTTTAGCTTTAATTATTTCTTATTTTGCACGTCGTATTGTATGTCGTCTACGAGATATTGTGTGATTACAATAAATATTTTTGAAGAATATTAAAATTGCATTTGTAAATGAACCCGCATACAAAGAGATTGTACGGATGGAACGATTTTAATTATCATTCCGATGTTAATTTACGAGTCCTTTAAACTCCTTTTAAATTTGGGTTAATTCGGCGCGACAATCAATTAAGTCCTCAAAATGCATGCACGCTCCTGTGGGAATCGTCTGAAATATCCGTATGACTTCATTAGGGTCAACCAATGAAATTTATGGGCCTCTTTAACAAGTGGCACTTGCGGCATTAAAGACATCATCCGATACTCAATTTTCGAGCAGTTTAGGCCTCTTTACAGCCCATTCTATATCGTTTTTGTGCGTAGGCACGATTATCTAAAATTTACACGTATCATTCATAGCTTCGTCATTTCTATGGAGCAGAATATATCAGAGCTCATAATGTTCCATTTTCAGGATATATTCATAGAGCATTCTTTCCTAATGACAGCATAAAAGTATAGAAGTAAATTGTAAGCTGACTTTCTAGAAATCACATTCTTCAAATTTTTTTGATAATATCACTTTTAAAGGTAAATGCTATGCTTAATGAGGTTAAATGTCATAATGCAAATCATTTTAATATCTTTTAAAAGACGAATTTTTGATTCGATTTTTCTCAAGCAATACTTATGCATTTTACTACATTACACGTTACTTTACAAGAAAATTACATGTTACATAAATAAATTATAGCTGCTGCGAGACCTGTCATTAACGTGTGAATCGAGTATACAAAAATATAAAAGGTAGTTCCCTTGCTCTAATCATAAAGATATTACAAGCGATAATGAAAATTGTATGGGTTCAACATTTTCAAAATTAAAGCTTCGAAGAAATTACATCTAAGTGGCACTTTTTAAATCAAAAGCAACTTGTGTTTAATCATTTCTTCCCATGTATCGTCAATACTTTTGCCAGTGTAAAACACGCAATTAACGGTATTAAGTATCAAACAAATCAACAAATCGAATCTCACTTAATTAAAATAATCTCATAATCAATTACCTCGATATAATAATTATCCTAATTACTATCTCTGTTCACTCGGCAGCTAAAATCTTGTCAAAGTTACATTTTTTATGCTCAAGCTTGTGGAAGCGCTGTAACGACGAGTTTGAAATTCCTCCCTACCTCAATGAAACCCCACAAGGATAAATGACGATCTCTCGTGGTTGTAGAAACGTGAACTTTTCAAATTACCCGTAACCGTACGAAATTGCATGCTCAGAAACTCGAAGGATGCCCGATCTTTCGAGTAAATATGTTTTGTCAGTCTTCGTAAAGGTTGCGTATTGGATGAGTAGATTATATACAGCGCAAATACGCGAGATAAGTTAATGAGATCTGTTTACATTTGTTATTTTGCGAAGCACCGAAAATTCTAAATGTTTTGCTTAAAGAAAAGGAACAAATGCACATAAATTATTCAAATATAAATTTTAATGCACCTATATAATATTTAATATGAACCGGTCGAGCATCATTGGTGCAGAGCAACAGTACCGTATCGAACGGATCCCACCACGCTACATACGTGTGCATTACCATATTTTTCATAAGATACAAATCTTTCAGACCCTTCGCCCGCGCGAATCCCTCGCAATTCAAGCCGGAACGGTCAGGGATGGCGAGGGTACGGCCGAGAAAAACAGGTGCAATAACGGAAGAATCGCGACTTTTTCTTCCGCACGTACATTGTCATCTTTACGAAAGATATAATATTCGAGAGCATATCCAAGGAATCGTGGTGATCTATTCCCCTCAAATCGAATGGGAAGCTGAATCTTTTCGATTTTGCGAAATCTTTTCATAGATATAAATAAATATCTGGGACAGGAAGTTTAACGATTTAATTTATAACAAATATTATACGAGAACAAATTTACATTTATAACCGATACGTCCATTAAAGTAAGAAATTAATTAAATTCCGTCGCGTATTAGCGTCCACTTAATTTTATCGCCATCGGAGTTTTAAAATGCATTGTCACAAAACACACATGTATTACCTAATACGATAAAGAATGTCGGGACATCCGAGGTTACAGCCAAGTAAGACTTAAAATTACAAATTAAACCGTAGGTACGACCTCCGTTTTAACGATATTCAGAAGTCGTCGGACGAGTGTCGGGATTTGGCTTTCTCTCCATACGTATGTCGCAATTTTGCAATAAGAACTTTATGGCTTGCATTCGAAAAACTTCCACAACACTTAATTCGAACTGATAAGTACAAATTAATTAACTCTTGTCTCTAATATTTTAAGCATCTATGTCTGAGTGTTTGTTAAATCGCTAAATTCAATAATCATTTTGCACTAAAATAATTTATTTTATGAATTATATATTTTAATTTATGTGAAATATATATACCTTGACATATATTGAGACAATTCATATATACGAATTTAACAATTGGGCCAATAACACGCGTACTTTGCACAGATAAAAAATCTCATGTGCTTTAATTCTGCGATTATCAGATTGCTCATACGTATATCATTTCCTCGATAAAGATAAACGGTTAAAATGCAATAAAATCACTTGCCTATAGAGTGTCAAACTTTAAAATATTACTTTTAACAATTTTAAAAGGTGTTACAAAAATAGCACAAATATGATATCAGACATCCTATAGTTTCACAGAACCTAATCGACAGCATTGTGATAAGCCGAATCTATGCCAAGGGCGTCACTCTACACTGTATTGATAAATCGAGCATGACAAACTAATGAGAGCAATAATATTTTCCAGCAGCTATCAATTATTAATGTTATTTCCCTAAATACGAAAACTATATAAAAGATTCAATATTATATAAATCATGATAATTTAAAATTCGGACATTAGTGAATCATTTCATAAATCTGTACTCGAGATAATGACATTTTTCAGTTGTTCAATCCTTCTTTGTTTGAAAATCCAGTGACACGCGTTTGCACCCCATTTCATAATTGCGTTCACCCTTGCGCCGGTTACGACTTATAATCCTCGTTGTCAGGACGCCGGCTTGCAAAATCGTCTATGTATGCAAATGCCTGCAAGCGCCGTGAAATGATAATTCGACTCCAGATCGAGGAACGATTCGAAATTAATCAAGCCATCGACGAACCGTGGCGAACGTGCCGTTCCGAGAATAACTATTTTAATTCAATATCCGCCGACTCGATTTATCGAGTCAGTATCGTCTCATGGGTCAGGACGATATATCGCACCTAAAAAATTTCTCCACCGCCGCGAAAAACGCACGAAACTAAATCTTCAACGCTGGCAGATTTGTTCTCTCAATTGAAAAAGATACAGTTTACTGGATACAATTATATCAAGTAAATGCGGCTGAATTTGGGAATTAACGATCTACTTAAATTGTGTTAAGAATAACGGACAGATTCAATTCTAAAAGAAGCTGGTTTCGGCAAATTAGATCGTAACAAATAAATGTAGATCCGCAATAACTGAATCTCAAAAATTTTAATTGAGACATAAAATCTTTCTCAGACGCCCGAAATTGTCACGAGCTGCATCATTATCTACATAATAATAAAACACAATTTAAATTTGCCATAGTTCTCCAAAGTGATATCGATGCTCGATATCTAGTAGAGAATGAGCAGAGGCATCGGTACTCATCATCGAATTTGAACATCTTTAACCAAAAAACGATTAGCTTGTACTATTGAACGCGTGCATCGCTGCGCGCGGATGCAACGGGAGCACGGCTCGCTGCAGTGCAGCATTGCGTCTCAAATAGAGCCATTTACCATGCTGCTTTGAATAGCGCACGTCGCAGAAAAGACACTCATATCTCCGTATGTCTCGAATAAGAGCGTCGCTTGAAACACTCATAATTCGCCCGAATGAGCCGCGAAGCGCGAAAGACGCTTTTTACACCAGGCCATCATTCGCTATTTTATCCTGACCACTGGTATCGTCTTGGTATCGCGATATTCGATACTCGAAACTAAAGATAATGCAGTCGTTGTAAAGTCACCGCGACAAATATGGGTACTAAAGAGCGATTCCTGATCGATGATGCATTTTAGTCGCGACAACGATGCATTGGCCCAAATTGATATGTACGATTGGCAACTCAATTACTATTTAATCGAGTTAATCGAATTATCGCCGAAAATTCTACTTTTCTCCCAAAATTGTCTCGACGACGCGATAATGCAGTCATTTAGTTTGTCATTTTTTCAAAGTTTTCATCTTATTTTAAAACAGTACTTTATGTAAAGACGTATTAATATGTAGTGATGCATTTGAGCGAGGCGAGACGAGAAAACATTGATATCGAGATTTCTTTTCGACAAAAACAAATAATTGAAAAATTTTTCTCGTCTCGACGGGCCGAGATTCTCGTTTCTCGAGATTCTCGAATTTTATGTCGAGATATTCGAGATTATCGACTGTCTCGTCTCATCTGTTTCTGTTTTATAAAGAGATAGCATATTGCTTGTAATTAATATGGATATGAAGAGGAATAATGAAATTTAAGATAATTCTTATTATAAAAAACAACAACTTGGCAAATTATATAAATAATTTCGTAGAATAGTTTTAAAATAATTTGATATCGTTCTTTGTTCTACAAATAAATATTAATTAATTCCATAATTACTGGTCAATTGTAGTTTGTGCTTTAACTTTAATTAATTTTCTTAACGTTTTTTTGATTAATTTTTTCCTCAAAATTTGGGTTATCGCAAATATTTATCTCGTTTTTTGGAAAAGAGACGAGAACAAAACGAGACGAGAAAAAACAAATGACAGATAATATAATCTCGGAAATATAAATAAACAATACGAGAAATTTTGAGACGAGATGTCGAGATTCTCGTATCAAAATGCATCACTATTAATATGTAATATTGAACAACGTTTTACTCAATTAATGTAATACGATTCTTTTTATATGCAAAAGTAATAACATTTTTTATATTTAATAAATAATCTTCTTCGCACTAATGTTAAATATTTTGTATGAAAATAATGTTTTATTACATTACCCACATTTTAAAAAATAGTTAAAAGATTTCAATTTATATATTTTAGAATACACATCACTCTCATTATTCTATATATTACGATTCAATTTTGATCTGAGAGATTATATAAATTAATAATAAATAGATAAGGAAACTATTCAACAATTCTAAGTATTGTATAGTATATACAATTAATACTAATCATCCGCGAGGAGATTGGATATTAGGAGGATTTTATTGTCCTACGAATTTATCAAATATTATAATTTTAAAGGAAAACTCGATTGGAAGTGAAAACATCTTGCCAGTGATACATTTCCATTAAAAGTGTGCTTTTGATTTGTAGCATAAAAAGAAACTTTAATATCTTGTGTGTCCGAACAATTGAACTGTAGCTTGAGTATATATAAAATTGTCTTGTTTAATATTATTTCACTATGTATAAAATTGTCTCGTTTAAAAATATTATTTTACCATTTTTTACATAGATTTTTAGATTTAAGTAAAATCAGATAAAAATAAAGATTTCGCGTTTTAATTTTATTTAAATATATCTCTCAATTTGATTTTGTTAAGTGCTGGTCAATAAATTTTTCCAGTTTGAACATAAATATGCTTATGATGAAAATATGTCACTGGCAAAGATTTTCACTTCCACTCGAGTTTTTTTTTTTTAATTATAATATTTCATAAATTTATAAA
Source organism: Solenopsis fugax (assembly GCA_003595255.1). NCBI lineage: Eukaryota > Metazoa > Arthropoda > Insecta > Hymenoptera > Formicidae > Solenopsis > Solenopsis fugax. The sequence goes on from QKQZ01019940.1 coordinate 16,546, forward strand.
TAAAATAAACTCCCAATATCTTATGTGTTCAAATAATTAATTTCGTGACTACATATACATCTTCAAGTGTGTTTATACAAAAAATATTGAATATTATTCTATTTATAAAATTGATTATAAGATCACGCAGAGATTTCGAAGAATCTTTTGCTTTTCAAAACGAAATATCTACTAAATCGTTTTGATTATCTGTATTTTTATAGATAGCAGATAGAATATTTTTTTAGAATATCCAGATAAATATATGTATACAAAATTCTTTTTTATTGGAAAATGGTATTTTCCATTGAATTTAAGAAAATTTTCCTTTTATATATATGTATAAGGTCTCACTAAGAGCAAAGTGAGACTTTTCGACAATAAGACGATAAAATGATTTATTTTTGGCAATGTGACTAAAAAAATGTAACTCGAGATAGGAAAAATCATAGTTCATGCATTATTACAAACGCATGAAAAAAGAATGTATTGTCAAAGTTGCGAAGACGCTGATGAAGGTCTCGTCATATCATACCACCGACGAAGTATCGTTTTGGCGGAAATCCGTGCCTCGCGGAATAATATTTCGCTGGATTGGCGGGTTCCAGAAACGATCGGAGTTCGCCACGACACGAGTTCAACTTGTGCTCGTATCCGTTTCTACGGAGTTCGAGGTGTGATCGGAATATAATCGATTCGTGCGAATTATCCCTGGAGCGTCTCGCTGCCGGGTTGTCGAACAAGTCCGGCGGCGTCACGCATAACAATTCGATCAGTATTTTCCGAACCTGACGATCCAACGACATATTTCCGCGATCCGCCGGTTCTCTTTTCCCGTACCTGTTGATCGTTGTTAAATTGAAGGATTTCTTTGCACGACGCAGCGACTCGGCGCATCTTCCACGTCGCGAAAGAGGAACGGAAGAAGAGTATAAAACATCTCAAGAGCTATAGAACCTATCACAATATATAGATAGTTCGATAAAGAAGAAAATCTAATCTACTCCCATTTATTAAAACGCGCTTTTCCATAAATTTCGCGATAAATTTTGTATATCATCGTATGATGTTTGTAATTATTACATGATAAATTACTGCAATTATTTCTGTAACTTACTGCCTATTTTATCATGATCATTACATTTTAATAACTACGAAACCGACACTTATATCCGATAGTTATTCCAAAAATCGGAAAGTTGAGATAAAGCGTCGTGAAGATTGAACAGCGGGAATTTGACGCAAAATAAATTCTGGATATATTAAGTTCATAATAGCTGTATCAATACAGCTGGTGACTAAATGAACTCACAATGGCGCCAACAGCGTTGGTGCAAACGATACGTTTGAATAATTAATCGATTTTTCACAGCCGTCACTTTACTTCGATCGGCTTTTATGTCAACGTTCCAACATCCTGTCAAGAGCGAAGCGCGCGGCACAGCTGGAGCACAGTTGAGATGCTGCCTCGTACCTACGGGTCGTATGCGCAAACCTTGGCGCAAACGTACCGTCGCGAATTATACACAAACGGAAGAATATGTCAGAGTCATGATATAGAATTCAAAAGGGAGAGTACCGTCTCTAAAAAGAGGCGAGAGATCATTTGTAACGCCGCCGCACTCCATACGTACGAATCTATCGCGACGATTTACGAGAGCGATAAGAGCATGCCTCCACCGTGAGGTATGAGGCGATCTTTATCAGTAGACGTAAGTGAGACACATAACAGGTATAATCGCGGTGATTGAACCACACACGGGCTATCTAATCGCCGTGTGTCGCGCAGGGAGTTTCCGAAATGTTTCAGCTGATAAATTCGCGAATATCACCGCGCGATAGCAGAATCTAGTATCATGTATTCATCAAATTTTAATTAATTCCAATTGCGTGCCAAGAGTCTCAAAAACGAATACTTGTCTACGTACTTGAGTATACGACCGTATTAGCAAAATATTCCTTTCGAGCGCCAATTAAAAATTTACCAGTGAGAAGCTAGATTCTCAGAATTATCTCTCGTCAATTAAAGACAGACACGAATGTCAATTAAAATGGCTTACATCTTCAGCCATCGTTCAGTGGTATTACAAGTGTAGTATAAGATACGTGTAATTTTCTAAAAGGAGGATCACCTAACTCCTAACTGAACCGAAGCAAAACGCGTTTCGGAGCACCGCGTCCGCCCTGAGGTAAAATTCCACGGAACTATTGATAATTTCGACGGATTTCGAGGACCAGGAAGATTCTGGTCCCAGGATGAATTTACTTGAAAAACTTACCTCGGATGCTGTCACCAAACCATCCGCCACGATCAGCAACAGGAGCAACGCACTCTTTAGCAACACACGGTTCTTCATCTCGTCGCTGGCCGTCTGTCGCGACCGGCAAGGAGTCACTTCTCGACCTCTTCGCCCTCTTCCTGACTGACCTCTTTCTCTCTCTTCCTACCTATCGTCGTTCGTCCCTCTTTTATCTTCTCTCTCTCTCTCTCTCTCTCTCGTTCGTTCTTTCTCTTGGCACTGCGGGACACCTCAGCGACGGTACATGGCGAGACGGGCGAAGGAAAAATAATTCCTCCAAGGACACGCGGGAGGAATTTGCCCTCTTGTCCTGCGGATAACGCTTGTCGAGAGCCTCCTCCTCGGCGGTCCTCTTCGCAACTTCTCTCGCGCGAACGTCCGCGGGCGCGCGAACGGACGAGATGGACGGAAGTTGACGACGATCGGGAGGACCGACCGGGACCGGAAATCGCGGGCGCACGACCGAAATTTTCTGTCTTTCTCTTTCTCTTTCCCTCTTTTACTCTCTTTCTCTCTTCGTTCGCTCTTTTTGTCAGCAACACGTCGCCGAGGAGGCCGCGACCACGTCGTGGCCAACAACACCGTACCGGCGTTCGGTAGCGTCTGAGAGGCCGAGCGTACCGACAAGATAAAACTTTTTCAAAAGCCCCCGTGGTTTTCCCTCTCCTCACACCGGGTCCGGCTCTTTCTCTCTCTCTCTCTCTCACCACTCTCGTTCTCCTCGTCCCGCGCTCGCGGCCCGACTTCCTCTTTCTCCACGTTGGATTCTCTCTCCACCAGGAGGTGAGTTCGTCTTTCCCCCTCTTCTCATTCGCTCCCTCTATCACCGTCTCTCATTCTCTCTCTCTCCCTCTCCTTGTGTTTCGCCGACGCGATCTCGCGGTCTCTCCCACCGCTCCGCGGATCGGCACGTTCTCTCCCTCCCCCGGATTCTTTGATCCGCCGTCTCGCTTTATCAGAGATCTCTCCCGCCGGTCATCTCTCTTCTTCTCTCCCTTTCTCTCCCTCCTTTGATCCCCACCGTCGCACGCGGTGGACGTGCGTCTCCCTTGGACCAACGTCCCCCGGGATTCTCTCCTCGTTTCCACTGTGGTCAAAGTTGTTCCCTGCTGCCGCTGTAGCCGTCGTCGGGCGGCGGGGAGATCGCTTAGGAGGCGGTCGGCTCGCGGCCGAAGATCACGGTTGCACGTTTTCACGCCCGCGCTCTCCGCGACCTAGGGATGCTCGCGACACTGCGCGACACTTCGACTTCCAGAAAGATATTGTCGGTCCATTATCGATATCAAGCTCTTTTTCATGATCGATACTTTGTTTTTAGTTCGACGGCGTCTAACCGGTGTTTAATCCTAAAATCAATAAATCGAAGCTTTTAATCGTACAACGCTATTTATTATACGGTTTTAGACTAAGTGACAGCAGGAAACTAAATTACAATACGAGAATAAATGATACATACGTAAATAAGAGTTTTGACAGATAAAATGTCGTCTGTTTAATTGTCGTGTGATTCTTCATGCGGCATGCACAGCTCGAATGTAATTTAATTACATTTTATTCCAATATGAACTATATGAGTATATCAGATCCAGTCATAACTACGGAACCCTGAAAAATTAAAACGTATTCAATATTAAAAATAGCATAAGATATGCTCGTGATACTCCGATCGATAATCTATTACTGATACTAAGTACTTTTGACGTCGTTTGCCATGACTTGCTTTTAATTTTATTGAACATCTAATTTATCTTTAATCAATATCTAGTGAACAAATATAAAACGATGTCATATTAGAAAATTATTTTAATATTAAAAATTGGAACATTTTAAGCTAACTAGATTTCTGGAATATAATGGTAAAGGTACCTTGACCATTCGATTAATTTCAAACAAATAAGATTTTAATTTACTGTAATTTAATTGCCAAAATGTATTTAATTTCAAAAATATAATTGTTACAGAAATAAAGATAGAATGTTTTAATCAAAAACAGATTGTTCTCAAATTTGGTGGAAAGTATTATCGTATACGATCAATATATGAATAATCTTATGACAAATCCTGTATGAAATATGCGTTATCAAGTTACTCTACGAGTTACTCTATCGAGTTACATGCATAATATGATATATGTTCTGCGCAAAATGTAACCAGATGCGAAAGAACATTTTTAATCATCAGTCCGCTGTTTTAAGGGAACGTTACTGGAGAGAGCCTGAAAAAATGATGTTTCCTCGTAAACTCATAGCTACGAAATGATTCTTTCTCTCTCGCGTTCATTATCTCAGTAATGCTCAGCGACAGACACGAGAGAGATGATCTTTTTTAAACAGGTCAAGCATCACCAAACAGTCGCTCCACCGTTGTTATTCGTCGCTCTTTTCTGCGTTGCACCTATTTTGTAATTGTCTGATGCATTTGTTAGTATGTGCGCGAAATCTCATGATATTCTCGGTATAAAATGAGGCCGAATACGCAGTTCTTCGACGATGTCTAACGATCGATGCGACCGTTACCCTAATATAATTATTAAAAAAATAAAGTATAATTCACAGCTTTGTAGAAAAAATTGGAGCAATCAAAGTTTGAGACAATCATAAAAAATAATATTTTGAAATACTGCGTATTTGCGTGCAACTGTAATTAAATCAATTATTACAGATTCATAAAATTTTACAAAGTTTACAAATTAATTATACCATGATTAATGATGTAAATTATTCAATACAATAAAAATTTAATATTAAAGAATGCAATTTTATATAATACTGAACTATTGATATATACAACTTTAGTGTGTAGGTCAAATAAATAAACAAAAAATAAACAAATAAGATTGTTTATTTATTTGACCAACACTTCACCTTCTGTAATATCTCTTAATCATGATAATCCTTGAAATATAAATTAACCCTTTCGCATCCGTTAATGCCCTTAGGCAACAATCTCCAGATCCATCTATTTAAACTAATCGATATTTGAACAACACAATAATAACAACATTTTGATGTTTCCAAAACCATTAATAGGAAAAGTATGAAAAAATTTGATACTATCTCTAAACAATAATAAATAGAGAAAACAATTTTTTCAAATAGAATTCGGGGAGGGGGGTTGAAAGAATTAATATAAATAACTATCCCTTACATAAAATACTTTCTGATCGGTGTTTGTAACTGTATGATATATGTAAGAAAATATCTCGATACTGCTAAGATTGCGTCAAAATTCAAGGAATGTTGGCTGCGATCGAACAACAAATCTTCGAACTCCCGCTGAAAAGGATTAATCCCCCCCGATTGTGAGATTTTTTAAGATACACGGACGGCACATGAATCGTGTAAACAGGCACATGTAAGAGAATCGCGAAAGGGTGCCATGTGAACGCAAAGGCTATCATCGCAAGGTTATCGATAATACCAAAATAAATCTCAGAAGAAACGTAACAAACCCCGTTGACCCGTTGATTTACGATGCGACAGTCGCATGGACCACGATCGCGCACGTGCCTCTCACAAAGTATCGAAGACAATCGTCCCTTTTTCCGTATCCCCGATTTCGCTTTCCGCTTATTTGCCGAATAATGCGAAAACCGCTATCGTAACAGTTGTTACGATAACGGAATTACGATAACAGACATGTGTGTAATCTTTAAAAGAATGAGTGATTCGTCATCTTGTGAATTAATTCTTCACACAGATGCAATCTCTGTTCAACGATACATTTCAAACAAAGTGAATTTTTTATTAAAACTGATATAATTCTTTTTTTCGAAAATTTTCTAAAATATTACATTTCTACATCTCTCAAATATTTAGATTAAATATTTTAATAATTGTGTCTCGTAAGATCTATTAAATCTTTCACATGAAAAATAAGGTTTTGTTACTTAAATCTTTAACAAAGTTTTATTATTTGTATTCTTGAAGCACAGTTTGCCAAAATACCTCATTTTAATTAACTAAATCTATTTTAGACAAATATTATTTGTAA
>QKQZ01019941.1:0-15432 GCA_003595255.1 Solenopsis fugax
GGCTTTCTTACTTAATTTGTATTGTATACATTACTCGGTCGAATAACTTCACTTCGAAAATTCATATAAATTAAATTCAAATGATACATATGTTTGCATTCCTAGGGTTTTAAGGGTTTTCTTATTTCATCTTGAATAATAGACTGATACCTTATTATATTTAAAGATCTAGCATCGCCAAATATTTTTTTTACTAAAAAGTTTTTTATTTTAAACAATTTTTCTATTTTATACTGTTTCCTATTTAATTCTTTGGGATTAAATAATATATTCTTTTGGAAATCTTCTATTATTAATTAAATTAAAATTTCTCATGAACATAAAGAAATATTTGCAATAAAAATTTACAATAACTGTTTTAAGAATGTCAAAATATGTGTTTCTATAAATTGTAAATTTTTATTGCAATTATATATATATTTTTTGTGTTTATAAAAAATTTTAATTTAACCCTTAAACATACGAGTAGGTCAGAGAGACCCCATATGATGTTTCGAACGCTTGCTGTGTGAAGACGAAATGAGATAGAAGGTTCGGACTAAGGGGTAAAAAAATTTGAAATCTGCTCTTCCGATTGATATGGTTGATCAACTTTATTAGTCAATTAGAATTCGAACGGCACGGCAGCAAAGTTTTGTTGGGGTCTGTGAGACTACCATATGAGCGAAACTTTTTATGAGTAATCTTATATAAAAAAGCCGGACAAAACAGGTTCGAACAGATCTGTTCATGTATGTTACTCACATATACTCTGTCTAAAGTTAGAATACTATATAGTGCTGTGGAAAAAGGGGTTTCTCCGAAATATATCATGAAATACATCAATTTTCAATTTTAGACACTTTGAGTTAATCAAAAATACCTCATATTCGCCTTGTTACACAAGTATATTTTTCAATAGAAATAACAATGATAATTTTTTTGAAAGTATTACTCTTTAGCTTTAAAACACCATATTGTAAAGTCCTTAAAAATTTTTTGTTGCAAAGATATGATTTTTTTTTTTTTAAGTAGATTTTTAAACACCCAAAAGTACCTCATATTCTTCTTGTTATAATTATACTCTTTAAAAGAAATGACAATGCCATAAGTTTTTTTAAAAGTATGACTCTTTAGCATTAAAACGCCGTATTTTAAAGTCCTTAAAAGTTTTTTGTTGCAAAAATATTTTTTAAAAGGTGGGAAGGTGAGTTTTTTAAAGATGGGAAAGAAATTGTGTACTATGAGCTACTTCCACGAAACCAAATGATTAATTCGACGATAAACAAGTATTGTTTCCAATTGGACTGTTTGAAGGCAACAAACGATGAAAAGCGTCCAGAATTGAACAATAGTTATGGTATCATATTCCAATAATAAGACAACGCTAGAATTCACATATCTTTGACAACTCGGCAAAAATTACTGCAGATTGGATGGGTTGTTTTTCTTCATTCTTTGTATTTACCTGATCTGGTACCACCAGACTTCCACTTATTCAGGTCTTTGCAGAATTCCTCAATAGAAAAAATTTCACTTTTTTGGAGACCTGCAAAGCATGTTGAACAGTTTTTCTCTCAAAAAATTGGGAAGTTCTGGGAGGATGGAATTTTTAATTTGCCTAAAAGATAGCAAAAGATTATCGAACAAAACGGTGCATACATTCAAAGATATTTATTAATAAGAAAATTTTGTCTTTGAATTTTACTTAAAAATATGAAGTTAATTTTTACTCAACCCAATATAAAAAATTAAATATGCGGTGTAACGGTTTTTCTTAGAGGCATACACACACACACTTGGCGTCTTTCTTTTCATCTTTTTTTTAAAAATAATATTGTAAACGATATTGTAAATTACATTTTTTTAAATTTTATGTAATTAAAAAAATTAAATTAGTAATAGTATAAAAAATTAAAACTTTAAAAGTTATACATACAAATTGAAATAAGAACGCCTTGTACAGTCAAGCTGGATCTTAGTGCTTTTTAGAAATTTTATTTGTGTGATTTTTATATACCTTTTTTCAAATTTTTTCAGGGGGGGTAAGGGGTCTAATATCAAGATGCAAGTTAGCATCGTTAATTATTAAATTATTTCTAATTTAATTAATGTGATATTACCTGTTCATGTTCAACTTATAGCTGCGTTATGACCGGAAAAGTAATTCGGCGCGTAGTCGGTTGAATTTGAAAAAAGGTATATAAAAATCACACAAGTAAAATTTATAAAAAGCACTAAGATCCAGCTTGACCGTACAAGGCGTTCTTATTTCAATTTGTATGTATTACATTAACGGTCGAATATCTCCAATTTTAAAAGTTACTTTAAAAAGAAATAAGTAGCATATTGTATAATACATGCAGTCGTATAAAGGTTATTCATGAAACTGATTTTTTAATATTAAATATTAATACATAAAATTAATTTATAATTAAAATCTTTTCGGGAATAAAATGTGCATTCATAGCCAGAAAGATTAATTTAGCTGCTACGTTAAACACGTACGTTCTTCTTCTGTAATGCAATTATACAAAAGTAGATATTTTTTGGGACTTCAATAAATAAAGCGTTTATTGATGGATATTTGGTCGCTAAAAACAAATCTAACGGTAAAGTTGACTATTATCTCAATTTCGAGAAAAATGGCGTCAAAGAGGTAAAAAAAAAATTTTTTTTAAGATTTTTAGGAGCTAGGTGCTAGTTGTAACACCGATATCAGTTTTTCCAAATTTCGTTAATACCGTATGAAGGTATCAACTTTTAGCTTTAACATGCTTTTAATCCCATTTCGATTCGATTCTTTGTTTCCAAGATATAACTAAAATAAGGGACACTGATCTCATGTGCGCTCGGTATTAATATCATGTCCAACATTATTTTCTTGCTATGAATGCGAATAGTCATTTCTGAAATATTTTTTACTGCTAAATATAAATCCGTTAACTAAATTTGGTTATCACAATTATCTAGTTTATTGGTAGGTAATGAATCATATGTGAGCGAAAAAAAGTATCTCAACTCATATGAGTACTATGTGATGTGATCAACGCGTTCAACTCATAGGTCATAGGTAACAGAAGTTATAGATGAAATGAGTATTCCTTGGTATTTACGTAGCGTATTGTCTATTTGGACTATTTCAATAATGGATCGCTTGTTTAAGTAAGTCAATCAGGAGGGCGAGTTGGAGGAGTGCCAAAAATCCAAAGGGATACCGCAGGGATCAGTATTAAGGCCACTATTAAGGAATATTACATACGATATAATTTTAAGGAAAGCAATACCGAAAGGTTGCGGGACTATCTGTTTTGCAGATAATACCTTAATATTTGCGTACGATGCGACAATTAACGAGACAATAGCAAGAGCGAAAATGTGCGTAAGCAGTACAGGAGATTGAAGAAGCTTGGATTAGAGATTTCTTGGAGCAAAATTAAAGCTGTTGCGTTTTTGTTATAGAATTTTTCTCTGGATACGCGTATAGGGAGTTAAGATTGAAGTAGGAAATCAAATTAAATACTTGGGTTTAATAATAGACAACAAGTAAAACTTTAGGAATAACTTTGAAGCTCTTGTGCCCAGGGTGGAACGTCTAATTCTGGCTATGAGAAAAGTTGTATAATTTGAGAGGGACTGGCGAAAAGAAACGTCGGCTATACAATTACAGTGTAGTGGAATCGGTAATAAACTTATGGTGCGCTTATTTGAGTTAGCAAGATAAGGGCTAACTTTACTGAAACAGCATACATAAGAAGAGATTAGAACCATGTCCGATTGGGATTATCGTGTGTCCGTTTCAATATGTGTCCGATTGACAAATCCTGCTGTGTCCGATTGGTTTTGTGCGCATCTGGGACTCTCCCATGAAGTGGTATGGACGTGAGCACAGATCGCTAATGTTCTATGCTATTCAGCTTATTTCGGGGCACGGAATATTTAACAATTTGTACACGTTAGGAAGGTATCTTTCCCAAAGTGCTCGCAATGCGGAATATTCATTGATATCAAAAGTCACACGCTGAGTGAATGCGTTGTTTGAGAGAATTTTTAGTACGAGCTTAGGCAAATTATAGGTAAAGTTTAAAGGCAACCTTTAGAACGATTCTAGATAATGAGAAGAAGTGGGGAGTCTTTTTCCACTTTGCTAGCACTGTTATACTAACCAAGAAGATAGCGGAGAGAGCTCAGCAGGCTCGTGCTGATGGGATCGCTTCGCCTTTGGCTCCCGGAGGAATGGGTGGTCATTAATAGATCACTTGTAGTGCCTGTTGTGTTTTGATGTGTGAACCGGACTATGTTGATGTTGTGTTGTAAACTCAAGAATATCGACAAGTGGCTCGTGATGTTGTCTGTTAACATCCCAGAGCCTTTTTTAAAATTCTTTTTTGAAAATTTCATGTATAAATTGACGTGCGGAATCAGTTTGAAGAGTAACAAAGCAGTAATAGTGTAACGTGATAGTTAAGAGATGCATTATGTAGATAGCGCTAAGGCCGAAGACAAGAACAGATAACGTTCTATGAGCGTGTTTTACAAAGAGCGCTAACCTGTTCTTCTGACCTTAGCGCTATTCCTCTTACTCTATGCCCTGCGCGCGACCGTGAGTTGCTCGACTTTCTGTCGAAGAAAAATCTGCAGTACCGACGTCGAATGAGTTCCACCGTCACTCTAGCATCGCCTTAAAGCTAAAAGTTGATATATTCGCATAGCATTAACGTTTGGAAAACAAAGATGGTGGAACAAAGTGCAGAAAATCTAAGAAATTGTCATTTTGTACATCTTTGCCACCATTTTTCTCAAAATTGTGACGTGACATAGGTATCTTTGGCCGCCGGATTTATTTTCAGCGACCAAAAATGTATCGGAAAACACTTTGTTTATTCAGATCCCAAAAGTGTTGAAATATATAATTACTTTTCACTTTTTGTTAGAAACTCTTTTAAAAGCAATACTCGTTTCTTTCATAAGGGGAACCCGCGACATACGGGTCACCGATTTTAATAAAATTTTATGGGTATGTAGTATTCACTCACACCTTTACTGTAGTAAAGCAGTTCGTTGCTGATATTAGGCATTCTAGAGAAAATGACGATTAAATATTTCCAGGACCTATAGTACCGTTACAAAAAAATATTTGTCGAGTCAGCGGAGGGGCGTTAGGACGTAAACTGCTACGCTTGAGGTCTCAGGTTCGATTCTCGCACATGAGACTCTTTTTTTATATAAATCTTATATTTTAAAATTTTATATATATAATTTTTAAACCGTTTTTAATTATTTAATGTAAAATGTAATTTTTTTAAAATCACGGACTTTAAAAATGCTTTTTATTATTAATTAAATTAAAATTTCTTATGAACACAAAAAATATATTTGCAATAAAAATTTACAATTTATAAATCACTTATTTTAACGTTCTTATAACAATCATTGTAAATTTTTATTGCAAATATATTTTTTGTGTTCATGAGAAATTTTAATTTAATTAATAATAGAAGAGCATTTTTAAATTCCTTGATTAAAAAAAAAACATTTTATATTAAATAAAAACGGTTTAAAAATTATATATAACACAATTAAAAAATATTAGATTTAAATGAAAAAAAGTTATACGCGGAGATCGAACCTGGGACTTTAAGTGTATCAATTTATGTCCTAACGCCCCACGCTACGCCGCTGATTCGACAAACGTTCTTCTGTAATAATACTATAGGTGCTGGAAGTATTTAATCGTCATTTTCTCGAGAATGTCTAATATCCGCAACGAACTGCTTTACTACAGTAAAGATGTGAATAAGTACTACAGAAAAGTTTATTAAAATCGGTAAAACCTGCATGTCGCGGGTTCCCCTTGTCAATAAACGTAAATGGATTGAAAAGCATTTATTTCTGAATGCGTACTTCTAAAAATCTGAATCTAAAATTTTTTCTTCAAAATAGATCACGAATGCCATTCAATTCAAAATTGTGAATAGATAATGCATTATTGTTACAATCTATCTATCTAATCCAGAAAAAGTTTTCATTAAAAATGGATCACGAATGCTATTCAATTCAAAAGTGTGACTAAGAAATTTATTGCTTCAATTATCTGAGCGTAAAAAAAGTTTTCATTTCAAAATGTGTATGATACATAACCTTGATCATAAACTGTTATGAAAATATTTGCATCCATTTTAGTACCTTCAAAACCATTAACAGCTCTGTTCGTATTATCGAATAGAAATGCATTAATTTCCATGAAATCCAATCCACTTAAACTCATTTTCTTGGATTGAAAGTATGCATTCAGATGCTCGGGAAAAATTTTTCATATATAATTATATATTATACATTTGTACATTGCTTTATTAATTTCAATACACTTTCAGATTCGTTTATTTCTCTATAAAAGATGAACGTGATATGTGTGTATTGCACAGAAATAAGTCTACTTGCTGTTATGAACACTTTTAGCACTTGTGTGCATCGTATTTATACATTTATAAAAAAAATCATTGAAAACTTTACTTTTTGGAGGAATAGGGTTAACAGCTGGTTAGTATCTGATCCCTGGAAATAAACAAAATACGTGCGCAAGATGCTCGTAGTAATATCAGATACATGCTTAATTATTATTTTGTTGTTATTTTGAAACCGATTCGTCAACACACGCACAGTTAAAGAACTTCGGTATTTTGCCTTGTATTGTGATACTGTGAAAACTTGTTAAAACGAATAAAGCGGTCTCGCAAATGGCTCCCAAGAAAGAGTTATCAATCGAAAAACGATCTGTCATAGTCGCTTTAAGAAATGCAGGGTATAGTTTGCGTGAAATTGATCGCTGGAGAAGGTTTCTCTTGGTGGCGTACAGTATACTCTGAAGAGATACATAAATAAGAGTGTATGTATCAATTACGACATGGACAACCCCGAGTGACCACAAAACAAAAAGTTAAATTTATTAAAGTGTGTTCTCAACGGGTAAAAACAGATTCTAAATAGCTTTTCAGATCCGTGCTGCTCTGATGACAACAAGGAAGAAAAACGTGTCAATTGCGACTGTTAAACGCCGCCTTGTAGTAGTCGACTTGAACGGATGTATTGCAGATAGAAAACCGTTGCTTAGGCCTATTAATAAAAAGAAGAGGTTATTGTGGTCTGAAAAGCAATAATTGGACTAATTAGTGGAAGAAGGTTCTTTTCACAGACGAATCGAAGTTTGAAAAGTGTTGGCCTCTTTTCCAAGAGGCGTAAGTTTTTTCGTCGTGCGATAGGTGAATGCATGCTTCCTGCTTGCATTCAGCCCATAGTTAAGCATGGAGGAGGTTCCATTATGGTTTATGGGGGATGTTTTGGAGGTGGTGCAGTTGGTGACTTACAAGTAAACCTACCCAATGAGACGCCATTTTGAATCCGCCATTTTGATAATGATATTTCAAATTTGGATTCAGCGACATCGAAAACCCCCATAAAGCCTTCACAATTTAAATTGTTCAATGGATATCATTCAAATCTTGAATACATCCCCAAATATTCAAAGGGTAGTTTCTACCCTTAAAACTGAATTACCGCCAATATAAAAAAATACGTGTCGATTATTTTTCATCGCCCTAGAAGTGTGCAAAGTTTCATCAAAATCGAAGAGTGACACTTGGGTAGGTTTACTTGTTAGTGAAAATCGAAGGAACAATGAACTGTAAGCTTTACCACGATATTCTGATGTATCATGCCATCCTTTCTGACACTCGTCTTATTGGTTATGGTTTCACACTACAGCACCATAACGATCCGAAACATACTGCTAGTGTTTGCAAAAAGTATGTTGAGTCAAAACAACGACAATAGATGCTGAAGAATATGATTTGGCGGTAGCTAAAGTACCTCAAAGTCCAGCAATTCAATTGAACTACTTTGGAATAATTTAGACAGGTGTACGAGGGCTGCTGCAAAAGTTTCGGGAAAGGTATGAAAAAACAGTCAAGATAAAGTAAAAATGCACTTATTGCTTTCCAAAATATTCTCCCTTATAATCAATACACTTTTGCATGCGTTGGAACCAGTTGACGAAGCACTTTTTCCATTCAGAAGATGGTATATCAGAAACGTAACTTTTGAATGCTTCCATAGCCTCTTCAGGTTGAAAAACGGGTTCCACGCATTTTATTTTTGACAAACGGGAACAAAAAGAAATCATTTGGACTTAAATCAGGACTGTATGGACAATGAGTCATTAATTCGACGTTTTACCGCTTCAAATAATCAATAGTTTATGATGCTGTGAGATGATGCATTGTCATGGTGAAGGATGATTCGACGTTTTGCATTAGTTTTCCTGATTTCATTGATGACTTCCGGCAAACAAATGGTTGTGTACCAATCAGTATTGACCGTTCGACGATCCTTTAAAGCGACGGAAGCAACATGATCAGTAACACCGAAAAAAGCGGCGATCATTTTTTTCAAAACACTTCGTAAACGGACAACTTTTGTTGGATTCAATTCATCTTGGAATACCCAAACACTTGATTGTTGCTTAGTTTCGGGCTCATACGAATAAATCCAAGTTTTGTCACCTGTGACGATGTTATAAACCAAATTTGAAGCACCAGGTTGAATTTTTTTAGCATTTCCTTGCTCCATTTAACACGAGTCGCTTTTTGAGCTTCGGTCATATTGTGTGGAATCTATCGTGCACATAACTTTTTAACAGCTAAATGGTCATGTAAAATCGTTATATCGATATTTGTTTCATGTCAATGCCAAGGGTCGATGCTATTTCACGGTAAGTTACATGCCGAGCCATCTTGATCATCTGACGCACATCGATGTTTTTTGCAACAACACTAGTTGATGGACGACCTCTACGAAATTCATCACTGAGACTACTACGGCCAAACTTAAATTCCGAAAACCAGTGATAAATTGTGGTTTTGGATGGTGCTTGATCACCAAAAGCCGAAATAAGACGATCCACACATTGTTGTTGAGTTAAATCACTTTTAAAATCATAAAAAATCATCGCTCGAAAATGTTCGCGATTTAATTCCATTTTTTCCGGGAATTGTTGACTTTGCTCTTGTATATAGACGCTGCCAAATGATTTTCTTTTTAACTGTCAATGCTACTTAACCTAAAAAATGTCGAATTTTATGATAGTGACATCTATGATTCTCTGGCAACACTAAGAGTATCCATTTCCCGAAACTTTTGCAGCAGCCTAAGTATTCGAAATGTGCAAATAACAACCCAAAATCTTTGGGAGTTGCTACAAGAGAAGTAGGCTGCAATTGGAGTTGAAACTTAGAGTTTGGAGTTGAACTTTAGACAAGTTGATCAACAGAATGCCCCGCGTTTGCTCTGCTGCTAAGGGTGGATACTTTGATGAGAGAAAAATTTAAGGAAATCAAGGCTTAATTTCTTTATAAACAATATAGAGAAGAAAAGGGTATTATGACTTCTGTGGACAATATGGCTACCCTTATCATCTTCGTTATTAGGTGCCGAATTCTAATAATTGTTTATAGAATTATTCGTTTAGAAGCCCGCCGTTTTTTAATGGTACTAATATGCTAATACACAACAGTTGACAATTATTATAAGGCATTTTTACTTTTGAGCATTTCTAAACTTTTTTAAGGTACATTTTACACTTTATTACACATACTTCCTCATTGTTTTTAAACATGAACGTATTATTATATGAATATATGTTTATTCGAATATTTTTTTGTTATTTACCTAACTTTGTATTTAGCTATACATTTCGAGTTATGCAAAGTTAAACAATAACAAGGGATTATGTTAATAATTTTTAAGTAAAATTTTCATATCAAAAAATTCTTCAATAAATTAATTGTTACTCTAGAGGATGGTGTTCAGAAACATTAGAGATATATAAAATCACACGAATAAATTTCAATTTTACTAAGATTTAGCTACCATTAAAAGCACTTCGTTTATATACTATTTTGTGGTTTCACATTATCGAATAAGTTTTCTATTTTAAATCACGCGCCTGTATGCAAGCGTCTCTTACTCTTTGTCGATTATTGCGAGGAATATCACCACAACCTCATTGGTCGAGTTGGCTGTAAGACATCCGTACCTGAGATTTGGGAGGTCCCAGGTTCGAATCTTGGCTGAGGTGTTATTTTTTACAACAAATTCTTTACAAATTTTTAGTGGGAAAAGGGTTCTTACTTTTAAATGCGAGATAGCATCATTCATTATTAAATTGATTGTTAACTTAATAAACGTGATGTTATTGAATCTAAAAATATATAATTTTGTAATAAAATGCTGTTTTGACAAATTAAACTAATTTGTTACAATTATTTTTGGGCTTGCCATATTACCACCACTTTTTTTCTTCCACCGATTATGCAGTGCGTTACATTTCTATAAATCATGTCCTAAGTAATGAATATTTCATTACTTTAAGTCTATAATTTGTTAAATAACATTTTGATGAATATAATTGTTCAAGTTTCAATATAAAATATTGAAATAGTAGTGAATAATTGAGGGCATAATAAACGAGCTATGTTGGTTATGCGAATAATAATAATTTATTTTAATCTTACAATCAAACTGATTACGGAATATTTCGGTCTTACTTGATCTCCTTCAGCCGTACATTAATTTAACATTTCCTCTAAATAAGCTTTCATTTATTACGCATATTACAATTAAATTCTGCACGATTTTGGGTACATATCTATATGATGTTGATGACTCAGTTATGAATTCTACCTGTTATGTGTTGTCAATACATATAAGAGTGTGCATAGCTGATTCTTCGTTGCCACGCGAGAAAAGTCTAAGTCCATGATGTAAACTTGATTGTCAATAATTAAAAAGGTAGTCCGTGTAAATTGTCAATTATGAGACATCATCTCGGTATGTGGTGTTTCTCTATTGTTTAGAAAAAAATTTTTTTAATAAATACAATTACTAAATAAATAAAGTAAATAAAATAAATAATGATTTCAATTACAAAATAGACTGACGAATAAATAATAATTTAAACCACTTACAGATAAATTACAGCATTGATGAAATACTGTACTCGTTTGTGTGTCTGTTTCGTGCCACATTATATACATGACTGAGTATAACGAACTAATCGAAGAGAACGTGGAGCGAAGACTAAGAGTATAAACAAATGATTCCCTCTATATTTTATGTTATGTTTCTAATACTTCCTGACCAGCAAATCAAAATAAGATTCGTTTAATAGCTCTGTGTCTTTTTGTGAATTGAGACCGTTGTTCTGCTCCTTTATATCATTTCAGAGATCAATTTTTTGTAATATCTTGGTTCTGTGTTTAAAATTAATGCATTGTTTCAATCTATTGAATGATTGTAATGTGTGATGTGCTCTGAGATGACAGAGTGCTTAGACAAATCTAATTTCATGTTATTTATATGTTCTTTAATTCTAGTATTTAATTTTCTTGTGGTTTGACCTACGTATGAGGCATCACAGCCATTGCATTTTATTTTATATACCACGTTGTTTGTGGCAGTAGAGATGTCTTTGTCTTTTGTGCTTTGACAAACCTGCTCAGATGGTTTAAACATCTGTAGCCTACCGTGAATTTCCTCTTGTCTATGACTGATGTTTCTACTTCAGATACATTTTTTATATATGGAATTGTTATGCGAAATTAATTTCGATGTTCAGATCAACTTCTCAATTTTGCAAAAACAACCCGAATATTCTATTTATCATAGCAGACAAGGGGAACGTGGTAGTTGCATTGAATAGAGAGAGCTACATCGAGAAGATGGAAGAAGCATTAAACGATACTTCCACATATAATAAAGTAAAAAATAACCTAGCTTCAAGTTTAGAAAGAAACTTAAACAAGGTATTTCAAAATTGGCTCTAAAAAGACTACATTGAAAAACAAAAATATTATACATTAAAAGCAAATGATTGCCCATTACCAAAAGCATACAGCCTTCCTAAGATACATAAAAACAACATACCATTTAGAATTATAGTCTCGTCGATTGGCACAGCTCTCTACCCGATGACAACTTTTTTACACGAATTGATATCTGAGAGTATTCCACACTCGATGGGTCATGTGAATAACAGCTTTAAACTATAGTAATTCACCCGCGGGGAGAGAAATACATGATTCACACGTTTTAATTTCATTAGATGTCATATCACTTTTTACGAATGTGCCCACAAACTTAGCCATTGAGGGTATCAGAAAGAGATGGTCTTACATTGAAAAAAACACGAAAATCCCGTTAGACGAATTTTTATCTGCAGTAGAATTTGTTATGTCATCTACTTTCTTTTCATTTAACAACACCATTTATAAACAAACACATGGCACACCTATGGGATCACCACTATCCCTGATCATTGCAGTCATTGTCATACAAGATTTAAAATCCCATGCACTGAATATTTTAAAACTAGACATACCATTTTATATGAAGTATGTGGATAACATAATTATGGCAGCACCGCGAGATCGAGTGATGGATATTCTCAACACATTTAATAATTTTCATTACCGTTTACAATTTACTATTGAGTATTGTTAGAGCAAATATTCTTAGTGTAATCAAACACCAATGATCTAGGGATATTATTTCTATTGGTTTTATTTTTTGCGTTTCCACTTAGCTTTTTATGTTGCGTATAGTTCAAGTTCGTTCGTCCTTTGTGCATGCAGGCACAACGCGCGCACACTTCCGTTTACCTCATCTAGCGCCTATATTGTTCTTCAACAATAAAGACTTGTAATTAATCAATCGTGCCGATTTATTGCAAAAGACCTATCAGGTTATGGGCCCAGGCCGTCAGTCGACTGTGTGTATGTATAAATTTGTATGTGCAAAGCACAAGTCTGCAGTTTCTTATGCTTGAGACGTGTCGAGGTTAACTGACCGTGAGGTGCATAAATTTGTATCAGTTTTTTTCGAGAGACAAAAATTTTTTCAGTGTCAAATCATGGCAACTGGCTCAGGTAATACACCTCAGATTATTGTTAGCGGCGGCGGATATACGATTGAGAAATTAGAAGGATCCAATAATTACAATAATTGGAAATTCACAATGAAAATGTCACTTATTATGGATGGGCTGTGGAATTGCATTGGGAACGGATGAAGATACAAATCGTGATCAAAAGGCGCTTGCAAAAATTTGCTTAAACGTGCATCCATCGTGTTATGCCCATGTAAGAGCAGCTGAAAAGTCTAGGCAGGCATAGCAGAATCTACAAGTAGCATTCGAAGACAAAGGATTATGTCGGAGATTGAGCCTTCTACGTAGATTACTTCGAATCAAATACGAAGATTTTAAATCTATGGATGAATATATCAATGACCTTGTCTCATTGGTACAACAACTAACAGATATTGGACATAAAATAAGTGACGAAGAAATAGCAGTGCTAATGTTAGGCGGTCTACCATCCGAGTTTGATCCGTTAGTAATGGGATTAGAAGCAACACATGAAAGACTTTCTAGCAATATCGTAAAAACAAGATACTCTCAGATTATCGAAGAGGAAGTACAGATGCAAGTAGTGGAAGTGAAGTCGCATTTGCCACGAAAAATATAAATAAAAGTACAACTCAGAAAAAGGAAATAATCTGCTATAAATGTGGTAAATAAGGTCACATTACATCGAAGTGTCCTCAGGTAAAAAAGAAATGGAAGCCAAAGGAATGGAAGCCAAGAGAGAAGAAAGAGGATCCGAAGAATTCATGGAAAAAGAAGATTGATGACAAGTTATTACTAGCAACGAGTTTCGCAGTTGGAAGCTTCGATAAAGACAGTTTGTTCACACGCCTTCGATTTACGCGTGTAACACTAATTTAATTTAAGATATTTTACCCGGTTCGTAACTTGTCGCGGGACTGGATAGTGATGATTCAATGGTTTTGATTTCGTGAACAATCGTTTATTAAACAAAGAACTAACATCATAGATTTAACAACGAAATGAGGCTCTCAGATCGCTCAGATTTAGGCGAGTATAAACTAGGCGAGATACGAAATAGCGCGCAAGTTGTCGACGCGTACTCGACGAAGGTTCGTATCACAGTGCCTTCTTTCGCTTCTTCGGAATTCAGTCGCGCCGAATCGCGTACAATAACATCCTCGATGTCAATCGTATGATTTCGACAACCAATAACGATCAGCCTAGATGTTTGTCACGTTTCGGCAGCAACGGTAGAATCCGAAAATCTAGAGGAAAATAATTCCTTTGTATGCTAAGTAAATATTATGTTCTCGAGAAGGCTCGAGAATCGAAGAAAGACTTCTAAATCAATGTTATAAATGCGGAGTTATAATTGTATACTTTCTCGAACATCCCGCTCGCCTCGTATACCGGATAGGTAACGAAATAACTAACCTTTAAACGTGCTTAGGAAAATCGGTCCTTCAAATTTGAGCGGCCTGGAGAGCTCCATAATCAACTTACAGTAAACTAATAAAAGAGAAACATAATGTCGATATAGAGTATCGTTAAACGGAATAGTACCGATCAATTACAACAGATATAGATTAACTATACTAACAGTGGAAGTCATTGAATTCCGGCCTTACATCTTTACGATGTTTACATGATTATAGTTTGACGTCGCGACAATTTGATTCAGGGCGGTAATCGAGCGGACGATTAATTTCGAAGAGCGCATTAATCTAAGAGCTAGAGTCAGCACGTATCGGAAGTCGACAGATCTGCGTTATTGGTCGCTTTAGAGTTGTTTTTGCGGTACGTAACGTTACAACTCGGACATGTTTATCCTTTCCAGGATGAACCGCTACTATACGAGCGAGTTCCCATTTCGAGGGAGGGAGGAGGTTATTTTTTAACAGAACTAATTCGTCGATTTTTAAATCCGGTTTTTCCCGCCATTTTTGTCTTTGCTGAAGCGTATGTAGATAATCAGCTGACCAAGATCGCCAGATCTGTTCGAGCATCGCACGCACTTGTTGCCATCGCGACAGCCGGTTAGAGTCAACATCGATAATCGAATCTTCCGGTAAACTAATTAACGGGCGGCCAATTAAAAAATGGCCCGGAGTAAGTGCGGAAAAGTCGTTTGGATCATCATGTAAGGCCGAAATAAGTCGTGAATTGAGACACGCCTCAATTTGACACAGTAGCGTAGCGAACTCAATCAGCGACAGCGTACGTGAGCCAGTTACTCTTTTAAGATGGAATTTCAATCCCTTTACACCGGCCTCCCAGAGCCCACCAAAATGCGGCGCGGCAGGAGGAATGAAATGCCATTTGACGTTATCGTTGGCAATTGCGTTTTTAAGTTGAGGGTCGGCCGTAAGTTACTGAAAGGCGGAATACAACTCTCTATCGGCGCCTTGGAAGTTCGTGCCGTTGTCGCTGTACATGTCCGACGGGAAACCACGACGACTCGCGAAGCGTTTGAAGGCAGCGAGAAATCCGGCAGTGGCGTAATCGTCCAC
>QKQZ01019949.1:0-21901 GCA_003595255.1 Solenopsis fugax
ACAGTAAACGTTCGAAGCTTTATATAGGGTCTCTCTGACCCACTTACGTGTTTAAGGGTTAAGCATTATAGAAAAAAATAGTTCAGGACTTTTTGACTCAGTTTTTAGCAAGGAATAACACTATATAATTAGTGGGCGCTTTTTAAAAAACACTATATATATTACGGTTAAAATTGCATTATATATAGTCAGAATGCTGTTAAGACCGAAAAAATTAATGCACAAATACATTACCTTGCTCATACACATGTGATGTTCGTCATCTTACCCACAGTTGCCATGTTTATTTGTTTATTAAATATAAATATTTCAACATGAAAATTAAAGAATATGAATACGTTATTGTATACGTTTTTAGTTATACAATATTGTAATTTTCTAGAGAAAATAAAAATATTTGTTATAATTATATCATTCCTTATAAACAAATACTAAACAATTACGGATGGGTGCTTCCAAAACACATTTCTTATTATATTATCTACTCTTATGGACAGATTGAAATCAAACTATCATAAATTATTTATTATCATCTAAAATCTCTAATAAATTAAGCATCGGTTCGTCATTTGTTATTAAGTTGAAAAAATTAACAATTCGTCAACTTACTCACTTCGTCATCTTACCCTCTTCCCCCTACGCATTATTTTACAATTTTTGAAAATGCATGGAACAATAACCTAATACGCTAACACTGAGCTAATCGTACATTTGTGATATCGTTAATAAAAAGTTATATTTGAAGTAAAGCTAATTTGAACAGGAAAAAACTTGCGTGTTGAGTACCGCGCGAACACTCTCACTAGCCCTTTGATTATTTAGCCTTGAATATTTTTAAAATAAACTACATAAACTATATACCCAGACAGCACAGGATATCCCATGGACGTCCCTGGGACATTTGTGCTGTCTGGGTAAATAATTAAAACCTGTTCCTGCCCATGACCAGACTAGTAAAGATAGTAAAAGTAACAATTGGAAATAGTACCGGAACATAAGAAAACATTATTGTAAAAAGCACGTTGCAAAAATCAATTTTGCAACTAATTGTTATAAACAATTTATTAGAAATTGACTGTAGAGGAAAATTGATTGCGCTAATCGATTCTACGGGATAAATTTCTAAAGAAACATATAACACTTTCTTAATTGTTATAGTTGTTATAATTGTTATGTTACCATTTTCATGTTTTAAAATTTTTCCAAAATATTAAAATTTTTTTAAAATATTTCTCGTAATATTTTTTTGGATGGTATAAATAATATTTTTGACAATATTTCTACCATATTTTTAAAATGTTTTTACAATTGTTACCATTTTCATGTTTTGAAACTTTTCTAAATTATTATGAAAAACCTTTTAAAATATTTCTCGTAATATTTTTTGGATATAATAAATAATATTTTTGGAAATATTTCTAACTTATTTTTAAAATGTTTTTAAAAATGTTTACCATTTTCATGTTTTAAAATCTTTTCCAAAATATTATTAAAACCTTTTTAAAATATTTTTTGTAATATCTTTTTGTTGATATAAAAAGTATATTTGAAAATATTTCTATTGTAACATTTTTAAAATGTTTTTTTAAAAAGTTTCCATTTTTGTTTTAAAATATTTTGAAAATATTATTAAAACCTTTCTAAAATATTTCTCGTAATATTTTTTAAGAAATATTTTTTGAAAAGATTTTAAAATATTTTGTGCTGTATGGGATACTGCACAGCCGGGCAAACTGAAATTAAAGAGCCTATAAAAGTTATCAAAAAAACCAATCTTACAACGCTTTTTATTTAATATGTCAAAAGTTATTTTAAGGAGCGCATCTCTCTTATCCGACGGGATCGAAATCGCTAGAAGCTATGCATCAAAAATAAAAATTGTGCCGACTTTTCTGGATTAAGTACACTTTTATGTTTGTCAATAACAAAACCTAAAGAGGTTAAAAAATCTGTCGTTGATCTGATATTCTCCATTCCTTGCTCATAAGAGGGTGCGGTGAGAAGAAAGTCATCTAAATAAACAACTGGGAAGAGATCTTTTTTTTAAAGAAATATATGACTATATTCATCTAGAAAATTCAACTAGAAAAAATTTGTTAATATATGAGTTTTAAAATTTTTGTAAATATATAAGGGGCTGACGCTAACCCAAAAGGCAGGACTATAAATTGTATGCCTCCTTTAGGTCAATCGAGGCAAGAAAATCATTCGTGGAGAGAAGACAGATGACCGTCTTCCAATCTTTTAATCTAATTTTTTTAATTTAATTAAGTATGGTGTAGAGATGAACCAGTTGAGAAGTTTTAAATTCAGAATAAACCTTCATTCCCTTAAAGATTTTTTTCAACAAAGATTAGCATAAAAATTAATTCTTGCAATTCTGCACTAGTTTATTCCCTTGATGAGGAGCTTGGAAATTTCCTGCGAGCAAGTCTGCTCTTCAATACACATAGGTGAATCGAAAGATGCTGTGTAAATGGTAGCCTATAACCTACAATTTATTGTAAAAAATTGTAAAATCAATGGATCTGAAGTGATTTCTTTCCATCGGGGAAAGAAAGACGATAATTTACCGACATTTACCTCTAATTAATGTCTCCTCGAATGGGCTCTGGATCGGTGCGACAATCGGCGACTGCTGTACGCTCCTATTCCTCTCGTCGCCAACCTCACGTATCTCACAGGGGCGCGGACGTTTCCCGATCTAAGAGAGCTATTTGAGTCAGTCGTTTAATCGGTTGCTGCACCTTTCTAGATATTGTTATTGGCGTTGACCATGTTCTTGGATGACTTTTCCATAGAGGCCGTTTTTTTCATTTGATCTACAAAAGAAGTGCCGAAAAGGATGTTGTCCCCCGGCCGTATTTTCGACAATTAAAATGAGAGCGGATAATTTAAGCAGTCCTAAATAAGGACAGCCGATAAAGGAGATTGGCTAGGATTTTTGATCCCTAATTGACTTTAGACACGGCAAGGCGAGCCTCAGGGCCCAAAGATTTTTGAATATTTGGATTGAGGAAGTTCGAGATAGGGCGCACAATGCTATGCTCACTTGATTTTGGTTTTTACTATAGTCGTCTCTTTTGACCATAGAATTGTTCTTTAGAGCTACCCTACATTCTTGATCTAATGTGGGTGCTTTTAAAAATGCGACTGTTTCTGGCGGGGGATATTTTTTTAACAAGGACTCACGTTGTTCCACAGGAAGTCTTTTGTGCGACAGATCGCGTCATTTCTGAGTTACTAATTCGTTCTAGGGCGATGTCTCCTTATCTTCCAGAACGGAACCCAACAACTGGCAAGAGACTCTCCGTTAACCTGCTTAGAGGTGGAGACTGTAAGCAAGCTTTCCTCCAATGCAACTCGCTTAATCGGAGGATCGTCCTCGCTCGGGGTCTTACCTACTTCTAGAGAAGGCAAAAATGGATTTTCCAAATATTCAGAAATTAAAGGTTGTATCGTCATGCCACCTGTATTTCACAAATACAGATCCAGCAATTTCGTATACATGGATCCACTGGCTCCACTTGCCTCGCAAGAATTACCCTAATATAGCGAAAATGAAAGAGTTTATAAGCGTTTGTTCGGGGTATATGTGAGCGTTTCGTAAGAATTTGTTAAGAGTTTAGAAATGGTCAGTAAAGAGTTTGTAGAGAGGAAATTGTAACGTTAAGCGTTTGAAAGGCGCTTGCGTAAAGAGTTTGTATAACGTTTATATGACGTTAATCGTTCGCTACGGAATTGTAAGCATTTGTCGTCAAGCTTTTGCTACGGAATTGCAAACGTTTATTCAGTAATTTTTAATCTGGGCTGCAATTCTCGAATTTATACAAAAAATTTTTTTAATTAAAAAGTAATACACTAAAACAAAAAAATTTTTTTTGTTTTTTAAACATGTTGGAAATAATACCGTAAGAAGCCCTTGGCCGGTTTTCAATAATTATAGCGGTCGATTTCGGAGGAAAACAAAGACTCGCAAACAACTTTAGTAAATACGTGGAGGCCGCAACGGAAAGCAAAAATTTATTTTTGCCAAATAAGGCAATGTTTAAGCGGAGATCAACGTGCGGGAAACACACTCGCGTGCCCGGACGGCAAATTGGCGCGAATTTAGACAATACATGCGAGCGTTTATAAGCTCGGACCCGCGCTCTTTTCGGCAGATAGCTTTCTTACCACGCGCAGCAACGAGTCATACTCACAGTATCGCATCGAATCGCGCTTAGAACAGCCTATCTCTTGGCATCACAATCGCGCTTCGCGCCGCGTCTTGTCGCGCTACGAACCGTTTTTGAATTTAGTAAAACACCTTGTATATAATTCTAGTGTATATAATTTTATTATTAAAGTAACCAGTGAATTGCAACGGCTATTTCTTTATTTCCGCAATTATCGATCCCGAGCAACAACTATTCGTACTCGCGCGGGCGCTCACTAAACAAAACACATTTTATTATTTTTATTTTTATCTGTATTTAGAGTTTCGCATGTATTCTATTTCACAAATTACAATTACGCATTATTTTACAGATTTTTGAAAACGCAGGGCGGGATTTGAACCTACATGCTTAGGATTTCGGAACGGTAATATGCTAACACTGAGCTAATCGCACATTTGTACACTGAGAAAAAAAATTTGTTGACTTAAAAAAATATTAGTTCATTCAACTAAATGCGGCGGTCACGGGCTGTCAAGCAAACATTTGTTAATTCAAAGAAATGTCATTTAACATAACTACAGATATTCACTCGAATTACTACCGTGTATTTGACTCAAATAAATTAACATTTGAACTAAGTAATTCATATGCAACTAAACGTATTTAGTTCAGTTAACAGTTTTTTTTTCTCAGTGTAGTGTCGTTAATAAAAATTTAGGTTTGAAGTAAAGCTGAACAGGAAGATTTGAACAGAAAAATACTTGCGCATTGAGTACCACGCGAACACTCACTAGCCTTTTGATTATTTATCCTTAAAAATGTTATTTATCCTTAGATATTTCTTATTTTTTATGAGATACAGATTCAATTATTATATCATATTTTTCAAAATATTTTAAACTTAAAGCTAATGCTTTAATTTTTCTTTGTACTTTAATTTTAATTTATAATTTAAATATTTTATGTTTTAAAATAAATATTACACTGAAAAAAATGTTCGCAGTTTAACAAATGACGTTCATTTAGTTGAATTTCATTAATACAATGAATTTAGGAAATGTTTTAATAACAAAATTTATTGTATTAACAAATCTTATTTTTAAAACTCCTTTAATACATACAATAAATTCGATTATTGAGCTAATGAATAAACTTTATTAATTAATAAAATAATGCGTTAATACATTGAATGTATTTAATCATTTCTATAAAATTTTATAGTACACATTAGATGAATAAGTTTATTGATTCTATGAACATGTTCATCAAAAAAATAAACTTTTTCATTGATTCAGTTAAATGTTATATTAAGCTAACATTATTTGTTATTTTGACGTCAAAATGTCGTTAAAGACGTTATTTTGAGCTCAAAATGATAAATAACGTCAGTTTGCTACCTGGAATACATTCAAGTACATTATATTAATAAATTTGTTATATTAATGAATCCAATTAACGCTAATAAAAAAATTCGGAATATTTACAATATTAATTAAAAGTTTATTGTATCAATATATTTCAAGTCAATGTACGTCATTCGTTGATACTACGAACAATATTTTCTTTAGTATAAGTTATGTAAATGAAATATAGTTACAGATTTCTCAAATGTGTACTTTAGTTTTGTCAATTACGGTTAATTAAAATGTCATTTATATCCGTAAATGATAAGTATTGTATATTAAATTTCAATACACTTAATTTTTAAGTTGCTATAAATTTAAATCTCATTAACATTTACATTAATAGATTTTTTCAATTACAGAGAATTTAAATTTTATTCACCAGTGTACATTTATAAAAAATAATAAAATTTAAGAATATTTCTAACAGTGTGGAATGAAATATACTTCCTTCCAATATGTTGACAAAAAGAGAAATAATGACTCTTACTTCTCATCTCTTATGCTATCCTAAAAGATGGGAAAGTTGTGAAAATAAAATACATTACCCTGTTAGTATTGGGGGAAATTTTACTTCTTGTACAAATAGTTAAATGCTCTAAACGTTTATTACGTCAAAACGATTACATGGATTTAAAACACATCCTCAGAATTAAAAGAAATGACAAAATGGTGTGCATTAAACTGTCACTCATCAAAGAACCCTGATGTAATAAATTTACCTAATCATACATACTCGTATGTGTGTAAACTACCTTTTGGTTGTCATCGTGATTAACCTCAAATTTATTGTAAATTGATTTATAATAAATTAATTTATAAATTTTTAATGTGTAATTATTAATATTTTTTATTTTTTATTTATTAATGATTTTACGTTGCAATAAGAATGTAAAAATGTGGGACGTTAGAGGCTAGCGTTAATTAGTTTAAAGAAAATATTATTTAATTTTGGGAAAAAATAAACTTTCTCTTTTACATTGACCTCCCATGTGAATAAAAATTAGGAAAAGATTTATCAAATGAGCGCTTCTTGAACGGAGGGAAACGTGTAGTAAACGGTGTTGGAAAAAGCATTTACTAAACGTTTGAACGTCTGGCAGCAAACTCTCTATACGAAGTTTTATCAGTGTTTACTAGTGTATTCTAAAAGTCGTTGTTTGAGCATTGCCAAACTTTTATGAAACTTTATATAATGTGTTTGATAAGTGTTCAAAAGCGTTTTAACCAAACAGCGTTTCGTAAGTGTTCTTACAAAGTTTGAAAGCTTATAAACTCTCAACAAACGGTTGTGAACGCTTCATAAAATTTCTTATTTTCGTCAGGGTATTATCTGAAGCTGATCCTGACTCTATACGTGACCCTTGATCGTCCTGATTACCAGAAAAGAAGGACGAAAAGAAGAACGGAGATTGAGAAGGGGCATCAGGCATTCTATAACCTCTCCTTGCGTCAGTATATCAATAGGCGGGACATCTATTAGCGGGATCTAGGCTTGCGAGATGGTCGTCTTTATCACGAGGTGTGGTAATCTCTTCCTCTTCTTCGATTTGTGAGCAGATTTTTCTTTCCATTGATTTGATTATATCCAATTCAGAAACTAGATATAATCAAATCAATGAAAAGATCGTAGGTAATCTGCTAAAAAATCGCACAACAGAAAAACAATGAAAACCAGGAGTGCATACGGGTATAGGAGAGTGGCGTCTAAGTGTAAGATTACGACGCTTTTATTCAAATTAATTTTTGTGAGCTTTGAAAATCCTGTTGAGTGTAGTATAGCTAAACGCTACACTTCTCCATTCGGATGAGACATGATTGGAAATATTGTATAATATATTAGCATATAGTGTTTAGCTTCACACAGAGAAAAAATTTTTTTTACTTTAGAAACAATTTTTACTTTTACTTTATTTAATGTTAAGAAAATATTTTCCACAATTATTACGTCCAGGCTCGGGTTAGTGCGATGCCCGTAACCATAATATTTATTTTTAATGAGGCTGTCACTAGTTGTTACATCCGAGCTCGGGTCAGTGCGATGCCCGTATCCGTAACTTTTAACTTGCATGAGGAATAGGAAATAAGCAAGGCTCGATAAATTATACGAAGAAGTTGACTAGAAACTACTGGTTTATTAGCGTGAAACATTATTGATATATTTATATTTAATACAACGTGAGCAATTAATTTGTAAGTGTACTGAGAGATTGTGGCCCGAGCGTAACGTACGTTTTAATCGCAAGAGATTTTCGGAGGCTTTTGTTAATAGATCGCTGTGAGATTGAGAGAGGAGGAGTAATACTCGCGGCTAACAAGCGCTTTATCCCTGCGTAAAGAGTTAGAAGCGAAGAAAAGATGCGGTTAGTTGCGGCGATAAAGCAATAAGTATTTAATTACTTGTCAAAGAAATTAATTGTTTAAACAAAGCGAAAATTGATTTGAAAGCAAGAGAAATAAATTTATTAATGGCGCCAGCATCGTGCTATACGGAATCGGAGGAATAAGAGTGTGCTTGGTTGAGAGATCTGGAATAGAGTCACCAGGCGCGCGGCTCCGAGTATCGGAGTCGTCACCGTCGGCGCGCACCCACGGGGAACGGAACTGGAAGAATCGCCTGGCGCGTGACTCTGAGTATCGGAATCGTCGCCGTCGGCGCGCACCTTCGTGGAGAAGAATGGAAAGAAGAAAAGAAAGGATGGTCACAGCACTGGCGGGTAATCGCGAAAAAGAGATAGTCATCTATCTACTTGGATTGCAGAGATTAGGCACTAAGGCTGGCGCTAGGTTGCCGCCTGAATCGCTCATGGGCGCGCTCTAAGGGGATAATGATCGCGAAGCGCTCCGGTCTCGCTCCTTATTAAGATTAGACCCCTAGACCCAAATTGTGGGCACGGAACGCTAAGGAACGAATTTTTCTAATTCGCGGAAAATTTCGAGCTTTTTGTAGCTGTTTCTGCTCATAGAATTCCTCACCACACCGCGCACCGCGCGAATCGCCACGTCTCGCATCGTGTTCATTGGCCACACGCGCGGGGTACGAGCTGCGGGATGATGCAAGTCGCGCAAGCCATAACATAAGTTCCTTTATTCTAATAGTCACGTGCTTTTAGATTCTATGTTCTATTTAGAGGAGATTTCAGAATTTCGTGTACGGCGCGTTAGCAACCAGGTACACGAGATCATCATGCGATCCATATTTATTAGATGATGAAAAAGAAACACAAGAATTTGTTACAGTATTTACTTCATAATTTATAAACGTATGATTTCCTTATTTTGATTACTTCTATTTCTGACGATATTATTTATGTTATGTCTGTTACTCAACTTGATCATTTAAAATTCTTACACTAATTTATATTTATTCTTCTGCAAAAATTTTATAGAATTTAAAGCGGCTTTTACTAATGAGCGGTAGGCGCGACAAGAAAAAATTTTGGAGCGCCGGACGTAACAACAATATTAAACTTACTTTTTTAATGTAAAAGAGGGGAACCATTCCATTAATTTTAATATTTTTAAAAATATTTTTTTGCGAAAAATATTTTTTTAAATGTTACAAAAATTCAGTAATAACCAATCACAGGATAAATTTTAATCACTCCTTTAATTAGGAGGAAATAAAAATTCTTGACGCCGAACCAAATTTCTACAAAAGGTTAATTTCAGAAATGATATACATAAAACAACAAACGAATGGAATAAATTCACAGAATGATACGGAACTCCTTCACGATTCCTATCTTTATTTACTTGACTCGATCAAAAACAATTAAAGACAAACGTTACTGATGCTCGCTTAGCGCTCTGCCTCATTTGGGCTCTGTCTGCTCGTACAGTAAGATCGTTGGCCGATGGTGAACGCTCACACAAGTGTTGTTGAACGAATAAGCATTACATCCAAGTAAGTCAATTTATCTATTACAAAAATAAATTGTTGTAGTCTAACTTACAACAAATATCTCCATCTCTAATATTATTATTTAGATAACAAATGTGACTAAAACCACGGGTGGCGAATTTTCACATATGAAGTCAGAAAGAAATTGCTGGCTCATCATGCAAAATTCATTTGACTGCTTGGATTTGGTTCTCTTTATTCTATCAAAAAAAAGAGATGTTCAACAACATTTTGGATTTTACTTTCGCATTGCATACAATGGTCAGGAGTGCCCGTTTACCATCGAAATCAATTATGACGGTCAATTACGACAACATTATTGTAACGAATTTACATAGATTTTGAGTAGTTTAATTTTTAAAAATGTCGCGTTGTTTTATTTATTTTTTATTTTTCGATTTAAAAATTATTATTATTTGGCTGAAGAAGGCTAAGTAGAGCCGAAACGTACCACGCCAAAGCATTTATAATATTGTTTCGATTTGAAATCTTATAATTATATCCATTGTATTTTGGCTCGTGAAATTTTGACCGATTATCATATTATTGTTAAAAAAATGTTGTATTTTGCTTATTGGGAATGCTACACAAATCTTGTTTGGCTTTTGCCGCGAATTTATCGCCAAATAATCCTGCGCAAATTTTGCTCGGTTTTTACCGCCAATTTGTTTTTAAACATCCCTGCTCAAATCTTGTTCGGTTTTTGGTATCAATTTGTACCCAGACAACGCTATGCAAATCTTGCTTGGTTTTTGCTGGCAATTTGTTGCCCAGTTGCGTATGCAAGCTTTGCCAACAAGATACGGGTTTACTGTTGACAGATGGTACTGGATTTGTTACCAAACTTTGAGCGATTTTGATGCCAAATTGGTGTCAATTTACTGGCAAATTGTTTACTAAGATATTATTTCAAATTAATAATTAATGTAAACTAAATATTAAATAAACGTTAAAGCATATTTTTTCTAAATTTTTATCTTAAATAAAGAATTAATGTAAAATAAATATGTAATTAATATAAAACAACTATTAGATTTACAATGAACCTGTACAATGTGTAATTAATAAAAAATCATTATTAAAAAGCATTTAAAGAAGATTTTCTACTCATTGGTATTGTGTACTAATCGCGGAAAAATTAAGGCTGAATTAATATTAAATAAAGATTAAATTAATATTAAATACATAATAAAATATATTTCTAAATATATTTCTTTAAATCATTATATCAAATAAATAATTAATATGGAGTAAGTAATAAGTTAATGTTGAATAATGTTAAATAAATGTTTCTCCAATTCATTACTTTAAATAAATAATTCATATCAAGTATATCTTAAATCAATATTAAGTAAATGTTAAAAGTAAATATTTCTTTCAATTATTATCTTAAACGAATAATTAATGTAAAGTTAATACTAAATAAATGTTAAATATATATATTTTTGAAATCATCTAAACATGAATAATTAATGCGAAATAAATATTTAATTAATACAAAATATTATATTTATGATGAAGCTGTATAATATATAACTAAAAAATAAACATTAAAAAAACATTTGAAAAAGATTGCTTATTGGGTTGGCAATGCATTGGTCAATTTAATATAGTATTGTCAGTATTATATTTCTGTAAGAGGTCTAGGTCAATGACCATTTAAATGGCTGCAAAAGCTAAGCAGATTTTGCTTGGTTTTTGCTTTATAATTTGTCATCTATTTATTGTCACACAATTGTCACAATGCTACGCAAATCTTGTTTGATTTTTGCTACTAATTTGTCCCTAGACAGCGCTACGCAAAGCTTGCTGCTAATTTGCTGTCTGATTATATGGATACATTTACTCGTATTTTATTACCGATTTGCTGCCCGATTATGTCAATATTACGTATCTGCTAGCAAATTGTCAATATCATTTGATGAATTAAATTCTGTATTAAATCTGTATTACTTTTTTTTTCTAACAGGATTTGTAGCAAGGTTTTACAGCATCTGTTTTCGGCAGATTGGTTATCTGGGGACTTTTCAGATTCTTTTTCTCATCTTTTTTTCTGTGCTTCTTTAATTTTATTATTCCCTTTCATTTTTCTTTAACTCTCTTTCAATTTTTCTTTTCTCTGTATTTTCTTTGTTCAGCTAGTTTGTCCTGTAATTTTTTTATAAAAGTATCTAATGTTAAAATTTTTGATTTTTGTGTTTGTACATTTCTTAGATTTATTTTCTTTTCTAAAGTGTTATCAACACTTAGGTAAAATTTCTTGAAATTTCTATTAAATTAAAATGTGTGCCTATTGGAGAAAAGAAATTGGTCCATATCAAATGACTTTTTATTGGTCAATATCACATGACAGGTACGTGGAAATATTTTTAATTATACTGCCTAATGTACAAAAAAAATTATTAGACTAATGCTACATTATTACACTTCATAGACTAAATATAGTGTACGTAATGCAGTAAAATCATTTAATTACCTGAGAAACACGAAATCAGTCGCGAAAAATAATTCTCAACAGACGCAATCAACACACTGTTGAAAAAGTTGTTACAACATCCAGTACTTTGCAATAAAATAATAAATGTATGGGCGCCGAATATGCAATACAGATATGTAATACGCATCCATTTATGCACGTAGATTATCTTTATGTAACGGCAAAAATGAGAATTAGCTTTGATCGATAATAATATACGTCGGTCGATACTAAACGAATCTCCCCTATGTCAATGACATACATCTTTGCGTCATTTTTACAATTTTCGTTATTTCTTGCCGAAAATATTTCTGCATATTTTTGCTCAAGAAAGATAAGAAAAAATGCGGTTCCAGAGAGATAGGGAGACGAAAGGAAGGGAAGAGCCACGTATAAAGGAAGGGGAACACACGGTTAATCGGTGCCAAAGTACCGTTGTATCTGAATGGACCAGAGATGGCTTTCGGTTTTCTTGCAGCCTCCTTCACAGCTGCAGCTTCACGCTGCATCTATCGTGTATTGCGCTCGTACACGTTTTACATAAATACACGTGCATGATTCTGTATGTATATATAAAATATATATAAATATATATAAATTTTTCTTCCGTGACTAACACGGGACACGTGCGACAAACTCGAGTCAACGAGGCGCGACAGTTTGCTTGTCGCTCACGTGGATATACAGGTCTGGAATTAAAACAGCTGCTTGCCGATACTCTACATTTCCGTGATGCATTCCAAATATATATTATACTGTGTGCTGCACTTGTATAACATTTTCTTATAATACCTTTCAAGTGTTTTCGAAGTTTCAAATGTGTTTCAGTGAGGAGATCGTTATATTAAACCGGTGAGTATCACTATACATAGATTATAATTGTATAATTGTAATTGAAACGTCAATGTGTAAAATATTAAGAATAAGAAATATGTGTTTGTGGCAATTTTATTTTATTATTTAAAATTATCTAAGACTTTTCTTTAACAAGCAGAGATGCCTATAAAAAATTTAAAAGCAGCGGATATTCTGGAGGATTTAGAATCGAAGCTCGCGTATATCCCAGGTGGTCGTGATCACGATGGGCGACCTTTAATAGTGATCAATGTTCCACTGGAATTTGATCCAACAACAAAATCAAAATTAGAATCCCTTATTTTATATTTTATGTCAATTTTCAGGTACGGAATGTCTTTGATATTACCGTATTTATGAACTTAAAAAATATATAATTAAATTTAAACATATAAATGATTAAATATTTTTTGATAATTAACTTAGCGAGGAAACAAAGGAAAATGGATTGATTCTAGTTGTAGATGCGCGTCTCAGTGCATGGCGCGTAACTAGATCTTGTATTAGACTCTCTACAAATCTTATAGGATCTAAAGTTATTTCCGTGATCATAATACGGCCTGATGGTTTTTGGGATAAACGTGTTGATAGCTGTACCAAATCGCATAAAGAAGGCGAAGTGAGTAAACAATCTGATAAAAACATATTAATGATAGATTTATTTTTTGTGCACATTATTACGTAAAGGAGTAATTAAATTTTCTTTTATTTCTATTGTTTTAGCCTATATACGTTACTCTAACGAGATTGCATATTTACATTGACTTTTCTCAATTACCGTACGAGTTAGCAGGTAACAAGGCATATAATCACGTTGAATGGATTAAGAAACGTATGGTAAATTAAATATTATATATTAACTATATGCACGAACTAAATTTTCAATACAAATATATTTTCGTACAGATTGTGATATTTATGATTTTGTAGAAAATAGAAGATTATTCAAAAGACGCGTTTGAACTTGTATCGAAGATGACAAATTTACATCAAAGATTGAATACTCTTGATGGTGTTCGTATGATGCAATCGAATGATGTAAAATCTTATTGGGAGATGGCCATAGAATTATTATCAACAGCACGTCACATACTTCAATCAGGTCTGTATATATTTTTATTTTATTAGATTTTTTACCCTTAAAATAATATGTGAATATTGAAAAATGAATTAAAGGTGAAATGATTTGTAACTGACATAATAATAAAATTGAATAATTCAGTTTAGGACTCGAAAAAATGCACTTTTCGGCCGATTTTCAGCTAGTGCTATTCTCCTTACTTCACTAACCTGCACGCAGTCTAATACCCGTTTTCATAGTCCTTCCAAGAAATGAGAATTTCTTGTTCCTCTCTGTATTTGTTTTGCGTATGATAAAAAGTAGTACGCAAGATAAAGACAGACAAGGAGTCCCCGTTTGCCAAGAAAGGACTATAAATACGGGCATAAATGTCAATCGACATTTACGCGGGAAATAGTGAGGTAAGGAGAAAGCTTTAAGCTGAAAATCGAACTATGCATTTTTTGATTAGCCCTGATTTAGTTTAATCAATATAATGTCCCTTATGTAAAAATAATGGCATAAATTAAATAAATTTCGTTTATGTAGGTAGGAGTCTAGTGAGTTCTATGAGTAGAGAGTCCTCTAAAGATATTTTGGATACCATTAAAGGAATTCATAAACTATTCGATTCTATCGAATTAAAGCAGGTATTTAATTACATTTAATGGTGTAGAGAAAGGACGAGGGTCATAATATATGTATGGGATGTAAGATACCATGATAGCTCGTGTAATTTATGTTAAATTCTAAAACTAAACATAAAAATTATTTCATTACAGTCTATTTAGACATTATAGGATAGTTAATGATTATTAGTGTACTGCGTTTTTATGAAATTTTATGAATTTTAGTTTTGCAGGTAGCAGCGATTAATACAAGTGTATATTCTTTACGTAATTTTGAGAATTATGTTATTATAGATAGAAGTATGTCAATTTTTTAATACAAATAATCGAAATGCGTGATCATCGGTCACCAATCGGTCGCTAAATCTTAATGTTAATATTTATTATGTGATTTTCAAGTTCACGAAATTACATGCTGAAATAAATTTTCAGTGTTGAAATACAATTCTAAGTTGAACAAAAATTAATATTACGTTATTAAATTGAAAGTCAATAATAAATGATGCTAACAAGAGAGAGAGAGAGAGAGTATCTAAATGTAGCAATAATGCTAATGAGAATTTTTTTCCCTTAAAAAATTATAAACTTGTGTTTTCACATATCGGTCTAAGTACTCTGTTTAATATGATTTATTTACACGCACCTCTTAGCAAGCGTTCTTATTATACATTACCGGTTGTTGCGAAGAATATCACTACATGTCTCAGTTGTCGAGTTGGCTAAAACACCCGCCTCGGAAAGTCGGGAGGTCCCAGGTTCGATCCCTAACTGAGGTGTTATTTGTACAACAAATTTTTTACAGTTTTTTAGAGAAAAATGGTCTCAATGGCATCATTGCCACATTTAAATGCTTGTTAGCATCATTTATTATTAATTTGATTTTCAATTTAATAACGTGGTATTATTAATTTTTATTCAGCTCAGAACTGTGTTTCAAGACCGAAAATTTATTTCAGCACACAATTTCATGAACTTGAAAAGGTATACCTATAAAATCACACAATAAATATTAGCACTAATTGTAAGATCTAGCTGACCGATTATTAAGCATTTTGAGTGTTTATTTATATTGTATTTTTACATATTAATCGAAGTTCTATATTTAATATGATATAATTTTTTAAATCTAGCTTAAATGGCTTTGATTGTGACTTTGAAATGATGCAATTGAATTTAATGTATATCGTAATGTGTACATGAATTTGACATATAAAGTCATATCATATAGTGAGAGGGATCGTGAGATGGTCGTGAACCATTTGCGATACGAGCGTAAAACTGCTTTTGTAACTTTACAACCTCATAGACGTTATATAATGCTTACTAGCAGCTAAAAAATTATTTTAAAAAATTATTTTTTAAATCAAAGAAATTATTTAAAAAGTTACTGTTTTTTTTCATATAAAATATTTTATAAATTTTTCATGAGAAATCTTATTTCGGAGCATTTATTAGTAAGATCTCTGAAGGATCATTAATTTGTGATTTTTTTATTATAAAGTACCTTTTATGACATTAGTTGTTAATATTCCATGACCCTCCTGCTATCTCATAAACGCATCGTTTTTTCCCCTCTTCAGTAATTGTAAATTACGTTTGTTCTATACAAACTTTTAACTATAGTGATTAGTAGATTAATAGAATTCTATGGCTAACAAATTGGTGTTGAAAGAATTGTGTCGCGTTCATTTTTAATGAGTTAAAAGAACAAAATGGTATTCCATCACCCCCTTCCTTTTTCTATTTGAATTTATTTCATATTTAATTAATGCAATATGCTATTTTTATTATTTACAGATGGACATTGAAAATTCGTGGACAGAGATGGAAAGAAATCTAGATACTGCCAGAGTAATTGAAGATCTTGAGCAGGGTGTGTCGAGTGTTACTGACTGGATCTTGGGTCCAGCAGACACAATGCTGAACTCTTGTTGTCAAGTTGGCTTCGATGTTTCTTCATCCGAAGAACTCAGAAGGCAACATGAAAAAATTGAGCTACAATGTCGGGTAAACGATGAGTAAAACTTTAT
This sequence comes from Solenopsis fugax, assembly GCA_003595255.1. Lineage (NCBI taxonomy): Eukaryota > Metazoa > Arthropoda > Insecta > Hymenoptera > Formicidae > Solenopsis > Solenopsis fugax. Next base: position 16,518 of record QKQZ01019949.1, read on the forward strand.
ATTGTAATTAAAAACTTTTTATTAGTAATTTAAACTATGGATCGCCTAAGTGAATCACACTAATACGCAAAGAAGTCGAGACTGGATCTTCATACCTAATATTATTTTATATGTAAATTTCAAATACAATTTCAATTTTATAATACTTAAATAACAGTGCAAATGAGAGTCAACGCGGTTATTGGTGCGTGTCTATACTTCTTCAATATTTATTGAAACAATAAAACCATTAATACGTTTCAACCCAAGTTCAATTTTATAAACTTTGCAAAAAACAGTCGATTTTGAAACGCAATTGTAAACTGAAGCTAGAAATAATAGACTGAAACTAAATTGATCTTCAATTTTAATAATAATATTACAAACACTTTAAAATACTGTAAATAATTTCTTGCAAAATAATATTTAAGATTTACATCTAAAATAATATTAGGCATCAGCTTCGCTCGTATTATAATTGGCGCTTCTTTACTTATTTTATAATTTGTTTTTTTTTAAAAACAACATTATGTTAGTGTAATTTTAATGTTCTTTACAGGAAACATATGGACGATATGCAGAGCTGCTCCATAAAATAGATAGTTTACCTAAAAGTAGATTACCAGAAGATTTAAAATCTCAAAGAGATTTCATGGACTTTGTTTGTCGTAGCTTCGCTTCACGACTCGAAAGACGTAGAAATGTACTAATTACTTCGCAAAGATTCTTTAGACTTGTTTCTGAGGTAAAAAGCAAATTTTTATCGATTGAATTACTAAAAATTAGGAAAAGTTTTTTTGCTATTTATTATTGCTTGTAGTACTTCGATAGGACTAGTGAAGTATTCGAGCAGTTGGTTATGGGTAATAGAAATTACAACTTCTCTCAAGCGAGCATTAAGCTCCTAACTTTGGAAAAAAGTCAAACAGTTTTAGGTAAAAATAACTCATTAAATATTATTATTATTTATTTAGAAATTTATTCATTTTATGTTTGAATAATTTTTTAGATAGTTTAGAATGCGAGCTTGTAAAAGAAGGTGAAAAATTATCAGATATTCTCTCTATGCCCGTGAAGGATGCTCTCGGTCGAGAAGTTTGTGTAAATTACGATGAAGATATTATCAATGTAAAAGATATACTGGATGCAACACATGCCAGAAAGAATATATTTAATGATAGTGTGGAATTACAGAAGCTGTCGCTGAAACAGACAGCTTTGATACACATGTATGAGAGCGATGCCGAACAAGTAAGTTTTGTATTAAGATATAATATAAAAATGTTTTAACACCTGCGAAAGGATACAATAAATAGGATTTGTTTATTACATATTCCAGGCTGTTAAATGGTTAAATGATTTATTCAAAGTTTTACTTCGAAATCATATGGAAGTTGGTTGTAATGTAAAGGAAATACAATCGCAAAAAGAAGAGCACCAATCTTTCCAGGAAACAGCAAAAGTAAAGCACAATTACTGTTAGAAGTTATTTTTGTAAATTAAAACAAGAGTAATAATAGTTATTCTATTTCACGTAAAATTGTTAAGTATACATAAACATAAGTGGAAAAAATATTTACAGGGGACTTACGAGTATGGTAATCAATTGGTGAATGGAGCGCGTGTTCTGAGATCATCTTGCAGAATATCTTTAGAGAGCAATGCTAATCTCTTATCAAAATTACGACAGGCTTGGCGACAGTTTCGATCTGTTAGTCAGGAACAATTAACTAGGCTACGAGTGTGCGCTGTTTTTCACAGAAACGTCGAAGATGTACGAACTTAATATTAAATTCAAAAGTTGTTTAAGTTACTTTAATATTCTAGAACAAAAAATTATTATTTTACATTATCTATTCTGATGAAAATTTTTCTCAAAATTTTTTATATAATTTTTCAGAATTTTTTATATTTTAAATTCAGGAAATTTCTGAAAAATACTTTATATTTTTCAGATTAAAAATTTTTTTTTGGAAATTGTAGAATGAAAAATCTTAATATATACCAATTTATACACATGAAGATTTTTCTAGAAAAAATGCTGATTGCTTCATATTGTCTCATATTTTTCAATCTTTATGAAATGTCTTCAGAAATTATAGAATAAGAAATGCTTCAAATATATAAGAATTTCAACGTATAAAAATTTCTAGAAATAATACTTTATATATATATATTCATATTTTTCGGATTTCGAATTTTCTTAGAAATTATAAAAATGAGAAATTCCGAGAATATAGCGAAGATGGGTGGTATTATGAATAACCATTTATATTTTATTCAATAACTTTGTTAATAAATCAATATTTTACATTGAAACTATTATATTTACCAAAATATTTAATAAATTTTAGACTCAAAGTTATGTATTACTTACGTGATTTATAAAAATTTGACAACACTGCATAATGGGTCTAATTGTAAAAGGAATAGATACGGGCCATCATAAAAATAAAAATTGGTTTTATTCAAAAAAGATTCTATATTTTATTACAAAATTATATATTTTTAATTTTCCATGGCTTAGAATTTTTAGTGTTCAGAAATATTAAAAATTATTTTATAATTGTTTAATATTGAACAAGGATAAAATAATATCTCTAATAAACGCAGTCTTGTAGAGTGAAAATCGATTTATTGAAGAATTATTTCGATATGAAAATCTCGAGTACCAATCTTATCAACACGCTTTTATACCGACATTAACAGAACGCTATTCTATTAAATAACTTTGGATAATTCGAAATGTGTATAACCGAATAAAAAGTTAAATAACAAGAAAGACACTTGAATGTACATACATTCGTGTAATAATACAATCAAGTTAAAAACAATAAGGAAATATGTGTAATTAAATATTAAAATATTAAATATTAAAATGTACTTTAAAAAGTTTGAAATGTGCGAAAGCAAAAATGTTTTATAACAATTGTCAATTACTGTATATTGATATATTAGTATTACTATATAATGATAGGTTATTAAATAAAGTAAATAAATGATTTCATAAATAATTACTAGCAATTCGCCACTTAATAACAGAAATAATATGGATGCTCTTATATTTGCACGGCTCATAATATCACCTCCTTTATTATAATTTATATAATAAAGATTTTTGAAAAAAAAATGACTTTTTCATAGTTTTCTATAATTGCTCTGAAATGTCATTTTCTATTATTCAAGAACTTTTAAAATAATTATAAAAAAATTTTAAAATGTTTATATCTGTCCTAGAAATATATATATATATATATATATATATATATGAATTCTGATATATTCTACGAATTTCTTATTCTGTGATATCAAAAATTAAGTGCAATTTTTAAATTACGCGGTAACTGGAACAAAGAAAAATAGTTAATTATACTATAACTGTTAAATGTATTTTTCCTTTACTTTTTGATTTTTCGTCGTATAAATATACAAAAAAATCTATATTTTTTTCTAGAAATCTCTATATACGAGTATGTAAATTCTGATATATTTTAAGAATTTCTCATTCTCCGTGGGTCATTTGAAAAGTTTCCGGCCTCATCGACATAAAGTAACTGTAGAAAAAAATTTCTTTCGCCGTCCGATAGATGGCCTTGACATATGTAAACCGTAAAAATTTGAAGTCATTCTGATCATTACTTTGTCTATGGCAACTCTTCCAAAGTTGTCAGCTGACATTGTCTGTCAACAATGGAGAAAATTGAGTATCGCGCAGTGATAAAATTCCTTCATTTGAAAGGAAAAAAGACTCAGGAAATAAAAGATGAGTTAGACTCTGTATACGGTGAATCCCCTTTTTTTTCTTTTTTTTTCTTTTTTTTATTTATTTATTTTTTTTTTTACGTTGGACCAAATGTATCGAGTTGCAGGGAGACTACGTCGAGAAATAAATTTTGTTTTGCTTCGAAATATGTGTTTTTCTTAAAAAGGCCGGAATTTCAAATAGCCCTCGTATATACATTTGCAATTACCCAGCAAACAAGGTGACATTAAATGATGTTATTAATGATGTCTCTTAACGTATCTAATGTCAATCAGACGTCATTAAGAGGTCATTTTGTTTGGTGATAAATTTCTAAAGAAATCTTATATAATATGCAAAATATGAAAAGATATGAAAAAATCTACATCTTTTCTAGAGAAATTTTCATACATATTTACAATGTGATAATCATAATTTTGATACATTCTAAGAATTTGTCATTTTATAATCTTTAAAAAACCTAAAGACTTTGAAAAACTTAAAGTATTTTTTTAAATCTTTATAAATTTAAAAAAATAAAAAGTTCTGAAAAAAATTATATGGAAAGTTCTAAAAAAAGAAAGTTTTCACCAGAGTTCTATAAATATATGTACACATATATGCATCTACAGAATAACATTTAACTTGAGCTATTTTGAGAAATATGCATCCTACAAAAAAGTAGTTCTAGATTAAATTTACTTGTTTCGAAGGGTGCAGTAAAATGGCGCTATCGGTTATGTGGTAGACATTACTATTGATGAAACAGATATCGACTTCATTTTTTAAAATGAAAACCCCCATTTTTATAGCATATTCTTATAGCTGAAGTCGAGACTTTACCAAAATTTACAATATTTTTTTCATTAAGTACTTTTTGAATTATAAATCTCCACACGTTCATGCTAAGTAGAATATTAAGTCACTATTACATAAAAATGATATAAAAATGAATCGTAATTGATTAGTCAATAGCTTTTTACAATCATTTTGAAACTATTATGATGTCATGATGATTTTTTGTTCACCTTAAATAATGCTAATGCCAATGGTACTTAACTTTTAAGTTTTATAACTAGAAAAATACTTAAAGAGAAAAATATTTTATTGTAATATTTTGGAAACATCTCGACTTTAGCTACAATAATATGCTACAAAAAGTTTTTCTTTAAAAAATGAAGTTGATGTCAGTTTCACTGTTACAGTCTGTTTGATAAGAGCGTACGAGTTGTTTCTCCTAAAAAAACACAGATTTGTTAAAAATTTGATTTGGATCTATTAATATATTCAATAAACTGAAATGCGTTTACTTAGTAAATTGTGCAATCTCTCTTGTTATCGAGTATGGCCTGACATCTTTCTACGAGATTTTTAGCCATTGTCTCAGGAAGAGATCTCCAGATTTCCCGTACATGACGATCGAGCTGCTTTAAATTAAAAACCCTTTTCTTTGAGTTTGACCTTCATTATTGCCCACACGTTTTCGATGGAATTGGCATCAGGCGACTGGGAAGGTCACCCATATATGATTTATCATAAGTGTTTATTGAAGTCTGCTCAAGGATGGTTTGGCTCAGATAATACGTGTAGTTCATGGATCCTTCAAGAGGACAACGACCCAAAACACCGAAGTCGTGCGTGTACGGAGTGGAAACGTGAAAAT
>QKQZ01019955.1:0-20918 GCA_003595255.1 Solenopsis fugax
TAATTGCTTTCGATACAGATCGCCTGTGATTGTTTCAGACGGTTTTAGCAGCTCATAATACACGCCGAGCTGGTCCCACCAAATACAGAGCATGACCTTTGAACTGTGAATATTCGGTTTGGGTGTCGACGTGGAAGCATGGCCGGGAAGTCCCCATTTTCTGCGCTTGGGGTTATTATAATGAACCCATTTTTCGTCCCCAGTCACAAGGCGATGCAGAAATCCCTTCCGTCTTTGCCTTTCAAGCAGCTGTTTACAAGCAAAAAAACACCGTTCAACATCTCTCGGCTTCAAGTACGGCACCCAATTTCCTTGTTTCTGAATCATTCCCATGGCTTTCAGGCGTTTTGAAATGGTTTGTTGAGTCACTCCCAATGATCCTGCCAATTCTTCTTGCGTTTGACACGAATCTTCATGAAGTAATGCCTCCAATTCTGCATCTTTGAAAACCTTCTCTCTTCCACCGCCATGCCGGTCTTCGATGTCAAAATCACCGTTCTTGAAGCGTTGAAACCACTCACGACACGTTCTTTCACTAATAGCGGTCTCGCCATAAGTATTTGAGAGCATTCGATGAGCCTCAGCCGCAGATTTCTTCATATTGAAGCAGAAAATTAAAACCTTCTGTAAATGACGAGAAGTTGGCTCGTAAACTGACATTTTCAATCGAGAATAACTTTGCGGACATAAATCGACTAATGTTTCGATGGGGTTATGTTGACAAATGCCCAAGCTTATTGTATAACGTCTACATCTGTTTATTTCCACCAACACATACCGCTAAAGCCATCTATTGGAAAACGGCGGAAGCAAAGGTGTACACCTAATATAAAAGCAATTTATTTTAGCAATTTATTTTAGTAATTAGATATTTTAAAATGATGAACTTAACGATGGAATATTATAATGTAATCTATTCAATACTTTATTCTTGCTTTATTTTGCTTTATATCACACTTTGTATAATTTTAACTTATATAATCAAAATATGTATATGTATATATATATATATATATTTCTTTATATATTTATAATATCAATATAATGTAATTACAATTTTGGAATTAGTTGGTTAATTGGCAAACAGCAAATCTAGCAATTAATTATAGTTCATTTAAATCAATGGATCAATGATTATTTCAAGTAATAAACAAATATTATGCTACTGTGAATAGGATTTAAATAGCTATTCGTGAAGTATGAATGCAAGAGGTTCAGTTACAATTGATAGTTATTGATTCATGATTAATTACCATGTTATAGACTTAAAATAATGCACGTTTATTTCCGATTGTGAATGTCATCCATACATAATGCAATTGTTTATGTTAAATATGAAGCGAGACCAAAAAATTAACAAAGAAGTAAACTATTATTTGGATTCACAGCAAAGGTTTTTCGATAAAAATACAAAACAAATTGATGTTGCATTAATTTAGATAAATATCTCTATTAAAATATAACATTCATCATTTGCTAAGATAAAAAGCACGGCAAAATGAACAATATATTAATGTTACACATATTGCATTTGTTTTTTTATGAAATATGTGCGACCAAAATTAATCTTTACTACTTATCTGTGTGCCCCGTCTTTACGAGCCATTTGCAAATTATACTTCTTACAGTGACAACTGTGACTTATGCGTTTATTTAATTAAAGCATTGCTTTAATGCATTGATATACTGATTTATAATGAAATAAATGTACAAGAATGTACTTTACTAGACAGGAACAACTATTTCTCTTATTTTTATTATAAGTAAATAATTTAAATCGAAGTCATGAGTATAAAATATAAATAATAAAATGGCGGGAGTCTATTTACTCTACGATGCGTTTGTAAAAATCCATACCATGCACTGAAAGATTAAAAATTTGTACCATACAAATGTATTATGAGATAAACGACATGCAGGGAGAATAATTAAAGAATATCACTATGTATATCAATGTGTAGTAAATGTCAAACACGACATTGTATACATCTAAATCGGCTATGCACCCTATCTATGTACTCCATGTATGCGGCGACACCAGTGTTATTCTCCGGAGAGGTATTATAAACTAATATATACATAATAGCACACACTTAGCGGTATGTTCATGCGGGCATTATTAGTAAGCCAACCATATTATGATGCTTTACTATATCGAACGTGCCACATCGTTCGTACTACACCGTGTTCCAAGGAAGACGTGCCTTATCGTCGTGGCGCGCCATTGGTGCGAGCTTCTTACAGTTCGACCTCATCATCGAACTGACCCGGAAGCTCTATCACGAACGATCGACCGTCGAAGATACATGTAGTCCAAGATGATATTATTGAAACTGTGCCTACTCGACTAGAAACGGCATATCTGGATCTTTCTCCATCGGCAACACGCTCCAATATATCCGAGGACGGCCTGACGTTGTCGACGCCGATGTATCGCCGTAATCTCGATATATATCGTACCATGTGTACCTACGTATCAGTACCGGATCCCCTTGCAAGATGCAAGCTATGAGTACCGGCTATAGCGATACGGTTTCAGCTTTAATAATTCCACGCGAAACATGCGGATATCTCTCGCGAACAAACGTACCTTTTTCTACTTACTCGTATTTGCGTAGGAAACACAGGATACCTTTCACTTGTATTTCAAATGGGCAGCGTATCGATCAGCATGCAGCTTTTTATGAAAAAAACAAATGCTTCATTGTCAACTCAATGAGGTATTTCGATCGCGTGGTTTAAGAGCAATGTATCTGTACGACAGTAATTTTCCTCTCTATATGCAAGACATTTCATAAGCCGCAGAATAATTAACATTATGCGCTTCAGAGGATGGCAAACATTTTTTCCCGATCAAACATTTTATCCGACCTCGTAGTAAGAATTGATTAATATTCAAATTGGAAGCTATAAACCAATCATAAGGATCTAGTATCTGCATTAAAGAAATATGAGCTAGTTAGTCGATTCTGGAACTTACGCAAGACGGGGGATATATCGTCCATTTTAATAACTCCTCATCGGCGCTACGGCTTTCTTTCACTCTCGTTCGTGCTCTCTATCGATCACGAAATTAATACGGCGCGGCGTCCCGAGCACAGTTTTTACGTGACAAAGAGAACGGAAGGGAAAGAACGGGATTGATATCTGTCGGGTGCGAAATTCAAAGGGATTTTGCACTACTTTCAAAAGGAAGCGACAGGTGCAACTATTGACGAGAGCCTGTCGCGATGGCCTCTCCAATTTGCGGGTAGCTTTTTCCGATTGCTGATATTCTTTGAGATGTTATCTTTTGTCGAACATATAACTGCGGATTATGACAAAGCAATCAGCAATGTATTCGATAAAATACAAAAAGTAAATAAAAAACTTGTACAAAGAAAAGGATATTTCTAAAAGAAAATGTATATAGTAATATACATCAATACATATAGTTTGTAAATTATTAAATTTTTCTCGAGATATTTAATGTATGGTTTATCATTGTCCAAAACGAGATTTTCACATAGTATAGCGCATCAAGAGGCGTAAGACTCTCTATTATAAATTATCTGAAGATAAATAGCTCACTCATTAAAAAGGAATATAGAACACAAAACGTTACGACCACGTAGCACTGAACAACAATGAAGAAAATCAATTCCCCGTCTAGATCTTTATCATCCTCCTAACCACCGAGAGATCTCGAGAAATGCCGTCGGATCCGACATCGTATTTTTCACCGCGTCAAAAACAGGCTGGCACATTTATCCAGCGGGCAGTACGTGTTTGAAAAATTACAGTTACTGGAAAAATAAATAACCGGCCGCCACATCGCCGGCCCGCCTACAAACGTATATTTTACAGAAGGCCGCGTGATAGTGCCGTGAGAGGGAAGGGGTAGTGTGTGAGGGTCGGAGGGATGACAGAGGGTGGTAGAGGAGAGACTGAAGGGGGAGTGGCATGTATGCGAAATAATTGCGGGATGATAAAGCGTAGTCGGCACGAACATGTGGCGCGATGGAGAGCGGTGCCGAAGGCACGGGGGGGAGGAGGAATGCAAGGAAAGGGAAGCCAGAAAGATTGACATGCGAAAGGAAGAAAAGAAGTAGGCAAAAGGAAACCGGCAGAGGAGGATATATAACGTCGAATGCCCGCGAAGGCCACGTATAAACGCAAATGGCACTGACTCTGGTGCTCGTTTCTGCGTTCGTCTCTGCTCTTCCTGTTTCACGTTCTTCGACTTCGCCTCTTCCGTTTTTCTTTCTTCCTCTTTCCCTCTTTCATATCGTATCTCATTCTAACTGATTTCCGTATGTGCACAATACCTTTATTTTGCTCAGCGAAATCTCTATTTTCTCAACGATGAAAACCTCCGCGTGTCTTAACTCACGGTGGACGCGGATGTGCCTTTAGAAACTGGAATCGCGAAACGTGACTAAATCGAGTATCGTAAAACATTCTGATATATTGGCGAGTAACGTTCGGCAAGGGATGGAGAGATAGAGAGAGAGAGAGAGAGAGAGAATAGGACTCTCGAAAAATAGGATTCTGTCTGAATCTTTTACTACCATGCAGCACCATGCAGCACGTGGTACGTAACGGCGAACCTTTACCGATAAAAGGATATACCGGTTACAAGATGAAGAAATAGCAACGTTTGAAGAAAAACAGCGCAGTTCCAAATCTCATGAGCGTTTCTAACTCGTTGTCAATAGCTATCCATTTTCCGATCGTCCGTTACTTCGTATAATAGAATGAGCCCCTTTTTCCGGGATAGGTGGGACGCGAGGGACCATTTTCATAGAAGCTATTTCGTTGCGCCAGATGATACCGGATACGTCGTTGATTCAATGGTACCCAGTTAAGAAAGATGGGGCGTGGGCAACACCCGTGATATTCGTAGCTGTCGGAAGACGCGGAAACGAATACCAACCCAGTATCGTTGAAAGCTTACCGATAGAAGCGGAAAGCATGATTCAGTATGGTCAAATTTAACGCAGATTTCAAAATAACATTTGCGCTGGCACGAAGTGCTGTGTGGTGAATAATCATCGATATACAGATATATATATGTACATATGTATATATATATATTTATATATTATGTATGTATAAATATACATATGTATATGTATTTTGCGTCGTCTTCGTAATTCCGAGTGCATGTTGAAATCCAAAATATCGATGTATCGCCACTTGCTGCCGTAGAAGTACGATTTTCGACAATTGCTATGACTGATACAGTATCAAAGAGAGAGATTGATTGATTGATTGATTGAGCGTTTATTTCTGTCCTAGGGCAAGCCCTCTAAGGACAAACTGTAAGTGTACGTACAGAACAAGGTAAACTAAAAATAAAATATAGAAATAAAAGTGACAAAGATAAAGATAATGAAGAAAATGAAAGTAATACAAATAACAAAAATAATAACGTTAACGAAAGGAGCGATAGAGACTGACTGAGAGAGAGAGAGAGAGAGAGAGAGAGAGAGAGAGAGAGAGAGAGAGAGAGAGAGAGAGAGAGAGAAGTAAATGCATAAATATATTTATATATATTTCACACACATTTATATGGAGAATAACGTTAAATTTGACTACAACAACTACCTCTCTTTCTCTAATATATTTATTAACTTTTATAATATATTATGTTGTGATTATTATTGTATGTCAATCATATATTATACATATTGTAAATATACTGAAACCAAATGAATTTCATTTCATCAACCATTGAATTTCAAAAAGTTATTGAGTACTAAATGAAGAATGAATATTTATGAATTGATAATTATAAATTTTAATCTAGAATTTATACAATTTGGAATATATCTTGTCATTTTATAATATTAATTTATTTAAACGCCGAAGAGTATTTGAACATTATACAATACATAATTTATATAACTTTTTATCACAAAACTATTATTATAACAAATTTCAATTAATTTTGTCTAATTTGAAAAAAATTTCTTTTCCAACATAATAAAAAATGAACTTCTTTTTATAACATTTTGTCCAGTCTTGCATTTACATAATGGAGAATACATTATTAATATGGCTTGTACGCAAAACGTTCACACAGAAGAATTTAAAAATTAGAGCTTGATTTCATAGATAATTAAAACAATTCGTCGCGCCATTCTTCTGAATTTCGACCACTAGAGGTTCGAAGAAATTGGCGATTTATCCGTTTTTCAAGTACTATTTAACCTTCCAATTATTCCAAGTTTACGACCTCAATCTGCGATCAGAATTGGGAAGCTGAAGCCTGTGTGTACTTGTGTGTGTGTGTGTGTGTGTGTGTGTGTGTGTGTGCGTGCGTGTGTGTGTGTGTGTGTGTGTGCGTAAGTGTGCGCGTGCAAGTGTGTGAGTAGCAGTTTAAATTTCCAATTGAAAGTTCGCGCGATAATTCGTTTCGATTGTCCCATAAAGGGAAAGGCAGACGAGGCCAACTGAGAGCGAGAACAGCTACTGATTTAACAAAAAACGGATTTTCTATCGGATTTTTGTGCGATCTCTACTACGGTGCGGTTATGCAAATGTGTCACGTGCGCCCACGCATGGGCGTGCGAACGGTAGACGATAACAGCGTACCGTTGATGATCAGTAATTATACTCGCCTAAACTCAGGTAACAGTCTAATATCGGTGTAATATCCAATTTTCCATAATCAGTTCCGGATCAACGTACATCGATTCTGACAAACTTTAATACATCCGACACCCTGGTAAGAGCATTCTCTTCATGGAAAGCGTATAATGAGGGACTCATGACAAGCAGTTATCGGGCAGATAAATACCAAAATTTCTAGTGAAATAATGAATAGGTAACACAGAACTTACAATATATATATAAAATTTATAAGTTAGATTCCATTAAACCCGAATTATCTTTTTAAAATTCGATATACATAATCTTTAATTGTGTGTAGAATTACATATCGAAAGATTATTTTACAAAATAATTTATCAATTAATTTAATCAGAAGTTTGAAAAATTATATTATGATATGACAATACTGTGTTGCAACTATTTTCTCATCATGAATTCAGTGATGGAATAAGACCTATATTAGCAGAATAATCAGGAAGGACAACCTCTAAACTATAATGTCGTGTGGACAAATCGAGCGAAATGAGCTGTGATGCGAAACGCAGTCGTGCGATAGAGTGGTTAACGATGCAATTTAGGCTGAGATCGATTTACACGGGTCAAGCAACACCTGGGCATCTGACAGCAACATTAGTGCGGCGGCAGATTGCACGTCTTTCATCACGTCTGGTACGACGTGCATGTATCAAGAACGTCTGAAGTTAATACACCACCGTGGAACGTGGCTAATGACCGTAGAGCGTGAATTAATAGCCCTGTATTAAAGGGCAATAAAGCATACCACTTGCATAATTTGCCTGCGAGAAAACGATGAATGCACGCGGCATTCTCTTTTGCCTAAAGTATTCTTTATAAAGTCAAACACAATAAAAAAAAAATATTTATGTACAAATCTAAGTTTAAGTAATGTATTACGTGACATGTGTTAAGTTAATTATGTAATTTATTTTAAAAAACATTTTTTATTTTCATGAAACTTTATATAACTATCTAAATTACATACGCAAAATAGTACGACTAACATTGATTTTATACAATTTCTTATAGTAGAATTAATAAGATGTAGAATCGAGACTAATGAAAGGTAAGATAAGCGCTAAGTGTATAAAACATAGTAGACTTTCCTTAAAATCTCCCCTCAGGGAGTATGGAAGAACAGGATATCCCAGAGACTGTGCTTAATGGATGTGTTGTCTTTTAACCCGGGATCTACTTAAACTAACTTGCCTATTAATTATAGTGCCTTGGAAACTGGGTGTGTTCCCGAGAGTAATGCACTCAACATTCAACACATTCAATATATCCTATGTTGAACTTAATTCACGATACAGCTCGCGTGTTGAGACGCTATCATTAAAAATTTCTATAAATCTCTAAAAATTTTATGACAGATTAAGAGAATGCTTAAATCAATTCGCTATTAAAAATAGCTTTGCACTATATCGTGAATATTGCAGGCGATTATGTACGAAACGCAATTTTTTTTATGAAGCACCTTTGTGCGTTCACTGAAAAAAAAGTCGTATTAGTATGAGTGAACTCGCGTATCAATTAAAAATTCATACACTTCTGTTACAGGACATGCATTGTTTTAAAGTGATATAAGAAATATACGATAAAGTATTTGTGTTTTTATAATTATTTATAGTCTGATAGTCTTTGTGTGATCAAGCATTTACTGTACAGAATTAGAAATGAAGAAGGAATGAGTAAAACTGGTCATCACATAAGAAAGTGATCCTTTTCAGTCTCAAATTTTCAGGTACAGAGATTAGGGACATGTTTTGTGAGCAAAAGCAAAACGCAAGAATAAAATATCACATTACTCTCTGTCTCAAAGTTTCAGTGACATTTACGGAACGTTCCAATAGTATTGATCCGGTGCAGCGTTTCATCATGTGTGTGTGTGTGTGTGTGTGTGTGTGTATGTGTGTGTGTGTAACTGTCTGAGCGAGATCTACGACTTTTCTTAGGAAGGCAGTTTTATGCGAGTGTATCTCTCGTACACTTCATGACCTCATTACGGCAGTGCGCTGGTAAATTGCTAGGAATACAGTATGCATAAAGATATGGATTGTAAAGAAGACCACAACGCGCAGCATTGATTATAACTTTCACGATTTTGCTCGTCATGCAAAGTTTCGAACCCATCATAACTTATACGTGTGACGTAAACACAATATTTCACAATTGTTAGACGTTGGTAATGGAAGATTGATCGTGAAAATACATTACTGAATTCAACTGGAATTTGCAAATGAGGCTGATTTAATAACTAATATTTTCTGACATTTGTATTTAAAGAATAACATACGTTTGTATATTCTTTGATTTATTACATTGTTCCTTTTTCGACATTTTTCTAACAGAATCTAAAAATTATTTTAGTATATTTTAGTAAAACTTTATTTAGTTCGAAATTTGATAAACAGAATTCTTATCGATAACAATTCTATATGGTAAAAAAATATTTTTTCTTTCGTAGGATAACAAAATTGAAATAACTATTAAATTCTAAAAGACGCACTGTGTGTGTATATGTGTTGTCGTTTGTATGTCAAAATCGATATTTCGCTTTTAGCACAAACATTATTTTTATATCAAATCCGCGCAACTCCTTCGCAACGTGTTTTTACTGCTCGCGAATTTATGGAACGGTACCTATGGTCTATATTTGAAGTTTCTTTTGCATCAACAGACGGTGTCGAATTTTCTAAAGCATATCCCGGATAATTCCGCGTACGTGAAAGTTAAAGGATGACAAGGTTTAGCCGAGACCGTGCCGGCTCTTATCGAACTTTCTTACTGACTCTCTGACGCTTAATATCCTTTTGTAAATTTACTCGTGAATCTGGCTATTATAACACTCGGGCGTAGCATGAAATGATTTAAAAAAGAATCGACTGTGCCTGGCTCTCTTGAAAGTGAAATATTCGTGCAGAATACTCTCCGGAAAATCAGAAGCCAAACATTTAAACAGCCGAATCGCGCTTCGCTCGGACAGTATTGTTCTGCTTCCGCTTTTGTTGCAGACGCACTTATCTAATTGTATAAACGATATACACGTGCGTGACACAGAACGCGACGGTGCACATCGGTGTAGATATTCAAATCACTGCTTGTTAATTCACACACCTTCGTTTGCACGGCGGAGTGCGAGAAAGCGAAATGTGTACGTATCGCGCGCGACAGCACATAGCTTGATAAATTAACAATGGTCCACAGTGCGAGCGCGTGTCTCGCTTGGACGTAGCCATCTCGATTTCCTTCGTGAAATATCCACTGCGTTCGATATTCGTTGCGAGAAATAAATCTGTAATAATTCATCGTACAATTTCGCATACTGAAAAATACGTGCCGCAAAAGTATCAAAGATTAAAATCGCAGATTTTAAATGATACTTCGAACAAATTAATTTAAATATGTTAAATAAATATTGTCAAATATCCACTGGAAGATATTAGTATAAATGATAATAGCAAATAAAGCAAATAAAAATATTTTATAGGTAGAAATTTAAAAAAAGTAAAGTCAATATTTTCTCTATTCTCCATTCAAATTCATACACATACATACGAATAGTTATAATGAAAAGTGGAATCTTTTTCGATTATTAAGTATAGACAAGTGTAATGATAAAACTAGTATTTTCTTTTAAATATGAAGATTGCGGATTGTTTAATCTATCAATATCTTCGCATAGAAGAATATGACAAATGCTTCTTTATTAGTTAAAAAACGAGATCTATTAATTTTATAAGAAAAACTAACATTCTTGTCTATTTGTCTTCACAGGCCTTAATTATTCTGCTTTATATTAATTTATTGTCTGTATTATCTATTTTAAACTATTTTAGACTGTATTAATGCGATTTACATACAAACGTATCAAATGATTTCTAAGCGATTACATAAAATTGTAATCACTTCGAGGTTGTAAGATTGCTTGAAAATCACAGCTGGATCACATTTTCACAACAACTTCCGTAGTACTCCTTAGATATACAGATCACTTATCTTTCGATGCTGCCGATTTGACCCAAGTCCGTTGCATTATTCACGATATCGGACGGAAGCTACAAGGAGTACTGTCCCGCATCTATTCATCGCGGGAAATCTTTTGGAAAGAAATTCTAGTTCTTAGGGTGAAACTTTTTATCATTGATTCCGCGTGGCTTAAAATGAACAGCACCAAAATTTAAGTATTACGAAGCGTGAGGAATCCATACAAATCGATGTGTGAGTGTGTGTGTGTGTATATGTTAGATGCATTGCATTGATTGTATTGATTGGTTTCTTCCATCAAAGGCAGTAGAAAACCATGAACTTTGGGTGTTCAATTAATTCATGCAATATGCAAAAAATAACAAGCTTGATGGTCACTCGATAAATTTTTTACTTCATGTATACTGTATAATAAAACGTGCCGGAAACTTGTCGTTATAAAAAAACGAAATAGATATATGATAATATCGGATATCTTTGACTTTCTGGACTACTCACGAGTGATGTAAAAATTAATTAAATCAGAAAATTGCAAACATGTGCTACTAGAGACGATATTAAATAAATTATGTATATGTATATATATATATATATATATGTATGTATATAATTTTTTCCATTTAACAGAGTATTAAATTGCTTTTCTTAAATTCCATATGAGGAAATATCAAAAAGAAATTTAAGTTGTTGAATATTATACAAAAATTATTTCTTTTATTTTATTTCCGTACTTTATAAATTTTTATTATATCTAGCTTCTAAATTTTCTGAATAATCCTTTGCAGAACTAGGTACTACAATTTTTCTTCCACGTCGCCAATATATTTACCACAACTAAATCGCATTACAGGTAATTGTTGCGAAGCCGTCGTAACATTGTAAAGCACCGGTCATCAAAACAGCGTACCTCGAATCTTGCGTCGGGCTTCGCCGACAATTCACGTTAGAAGTCTTAACGAGGACCCATAAAAACGCGCTCAGTGAATGTCAATCCCTCAGCCCCGCCATCTCCGCGCTTCCATTTAGCTATTTGGCTCTCTCACTTCCTCCTTTCGTATCTCCGTATCTCCGTTGATAGTTGTCCTCCTCCATCCAGCCACTACCACGCAAACAGAAATTAATTAGAAGTAGTAGAACGTTTGCTCTCCTTACGACTCGCAGCAGTTCGCCAGCGAGTCTGAAACAAGATTACCGGATTTGCTGTTTTTGTTCGGCCGCGCAACGTAATTCGTTTGCAGGCACTCGAATCGCCCTCGTCCTCCTCATCGCCGTCGTCTGCGTCGGCATCGTCGTCGTCGTCATCCTTGGCGTCATCGTCGTCGTCGTCGTCGTCGTCGTTGTTGTTGCCGACGTCGACGCCGACCTCTACAACGTTCGTCGACGACGCCCAAATGTCGACGGCACCCTATCTCGTCCCCACAAGATAGTATTCTTCTTTCTGCCACAGTGCACGAACGCGCGTCGCAGAGCAAAATGCCGGATTACGATTTGGCGAAAGAAGCAACGCGCGAGTTAAGTTTCAGATTTTCCGCGAAACTTGCAACCGGTTAATTGGTTTACTTCCGGCGCATACCAGCGGCTAAGGAACTTCCATCTCGGCTTGTTTTGCTCAGCGAAAGCTGTAAATCGTCGGCCTGTCTATCTCCCTCCCGTTATATCATCCCCTTTTCTCGTGCAAGTCGCCATGCCATGCACTAATTGAAAAATAAATATCATTGTGAGATAACATTAATGAACCATCTTTATTATATGCATTATATAAACATTTGGTATATTTTATGACAAATTAAAAAAGAAAGATTTATTTTATAAAACAAAATCAATGTAGAAAGACAATAATCTCCTTATAAATATTCAAATTTTAATTTTTGCAACAAATTAAAATAGAGATAGGCCCATACGGTCATAACAAGATTTTGGTGCTGAAATAATATTTTTCATACGTTTCAACTCATATCGAACTGCGCGCCATTACTTTCTCTTTTTAATTTTGTCTATAAGAAATATTATATTTAGATCGAGAGACTCAAACAAGAAATATTTCTGAAAATTTGCATTGTAGTTAACTACAAATGGCAAAGTACTGCAAAATGTAATTCATGTTAATCCGGAAATTTGTGAACAAAACAACTTATGATTTGCATTTTGCAATTCGTATGTTGGAAGCTTTATACAACAAATTTTGTGCATGTGCAAATAAAACTTTTCAGAACAAGTAAAGTAATATTTATCGCTTGTGTATAACTTTTAGAAGTATTGCTTACGAACAGAAATCCGCGTAATCTAATTGCATTATCAAATTGGGGTTCAAGCAAATGTAATAATTTTGTCGCAACTTTTAGTTAACACAGGAAAGAACAGATATTAGTTTTGTTACAAAATTGCGATTATTTTTTAAATTTTAATTTTTTATTTTAAATCTGTAAATTACTTTCACCTTTCTTTCAAACTAAAATTGTTTCTAATCTGCAATTGTTACAGCACTTTAAATTATGGAATTATTAGATAATACTAGATTTTTATTCATAATTACACATGTAATTTAATTTAATATTAGATAACATGATAATTATTGCAAAATATCAAACTTGCTGAAAATCTTCACTTCTCTGTAGGAAAATTTTAACATTATAATAACGTGCCTGCGTTAAATTAATTATCTATATAATGAAGCGTACAATTACATTACTAATAATAATCTTCTGCCGAAAATACGAGTACTAATATGTATGAACTAAATAGTGCGATCTGATATGAAACATCTATTTCTACGACAAGGCTCTTCCAGGAAGAATCAATTACTACGTAATTGATTATATTCTTGCGATTTTGAATTAAAATCGCAGGATTTTTGTTTAGTCTCCACGAAGAATACGTTTGAAATGCCAGACGTTCGTTTTGAGGAAATTTACCGCGAGCGACCGGGAGTGAATGGCTGAAATGAGGAAAATCAATACCACCGGAGAAATAACATCCCAGGTATAAGGGAAAAAGCCGCGCCATCTAAAAATATTGATACTTTAACTAAGGAGAAAAGTTTGGCCGCTTACTGCTGCGCAGTGCCGGGCGCGGAACAACAGAGGCGGCCCGGCATCTGCGGCGGCTGGTATTGACGGGTCTCCAATTCTATCAGGCTCCGAGAAAATATATATGTATTGGATGGCACATTATCGCATATTAGTTATAAAACTTTTTTTTCCTCGGCATGAGGGTGAAAGAAATAAATTCCGCACGCGTGTCAGATGTCCGCGTGGATTATCACGCTGAGCGGAGAGGGGACATCTTAAGTCGCATTAATCACGCTCTGGCCGTCATATCTGCTGAAAAATAACAGCGAGATTAGCTTTATGCTCTACTAATTTTTGTGCAGTAATAACTCTCGCGACTCATTTCTTGGATGTTATTGCGCTTATATATTATTCGCACAATTGAGTGACTGCAATTTATTTCAGTTAAATCTTAAATACTTGAAGAGAATTACTAAATGACAATAACACTAAACTAAATGTATTTCTTTGAACTCACATTAAATAATTTAGTTTGCGTAATAAATTATAATAAAATAAATTATGTCAGTGCATCATGTTTGTTTATATTAATTATATTGCGATAAATATGCTGATATCTGTTTCGTAATTATTTTGCACAATAAATGTAGATTTTATGGTTTCTGATTATGTGTTGGAAATTACAATAAATATATTTATAATTATCAAATTGGGGTTAATAACTGTAACCTCATTAAATCAATAATTAATGAAAATAGTTTAACGACGAAGTCGTACAATAATACGAAATAAAATTATATTATTATAACAATCAGATGCGTAACATCGCATTAAAATTGTTCGACAATTAATAGCTTTTGAAAATATAAACTAAATTTAATTTTAAAATGAGCGTATGCATTGTGAGTCGGCTGTTATTTTCCGTGCTTCTCCGGCGGATCAATTCGCAGCATATACTACTTGCGATCCGCGATTGATCTTTACTTGTTTATATTATCTTTGTAAATGTGATTAAATGCTACAATTTTTTTATTAAATATATTAAAGTTAAAAAAATAGAAAAATTTTAAAAAGTACAATTATATATAATAAATATTAATAAACAAAATTGAGTCCTGTGAAAATTATTCCCGAATATGCCCCTTTGCTGGAAGCTGTAATATGTCGAGTATAAAGGCATGACAGTAGCAGGATAAGGGGTACCGGAGCATGTACTGTATAGGATAATGATTGACAGGTATCGACAGTCGGCGCTAACTGGTCGACGCAAACCTGTCAATGGTTGACAGCGATCACTTGTCCCGCTATTACGGAGTTCATCGCAGCGATGAGTCGCGTGACGATGCAAGATGTCACCCTACCATACATATCGATGCAATTCCTATAGATACGTATAAAAGGGAGGGGGAAAGGGCATAACACCATAGGTAACATTACGATATTAATATTAATATATCACACTCGTGCATCAATAACATCGTTGGCGATAACGCGCGCGATAGGTGCGTAGGCAAAACGAAATCCGTAATTTGCATAAATTATTGCAACGACAAATATCGAGCTTTAAGGGAGAAAATGAAATGCATCAAATGACATGTATCCGGGATATCTCCATCGAAATGCGACAGTGTATCAGAAATCATGGAGAGCGTAATCTCCGCGCGCATTATCGGTGAAAAGCATGACTCCAATACAAATGATTAGTACGGGTTTGTGGTACAAATAATTGTATTGCCTTCATTGGAATGCAGTGGAAGTGAAGGAGTGATTTAATAAATTAAAATGACGGAGAAATCATTGTATAATGTGCAAATTATACACACTTTAAAATGCTATTTGATTTTTATCATTTGTAAAAGAAATAATAAAACGTTTCGAAGTGTATATTCTGCGAATTTTAAAATTGCCCAAAAAAAAAATAATTAGTTTTCTTATGACTTTCGTTGATCCGGCGAAATACGTATTCGCATTATAAAGAGAACTGAAGTTCGCTGTAACTAAAGTCTGCTCTTACGGTCCGAGACGATAAATTTCACTGTTTGTTAGCGCATCGCTGGAGCTGGTTGCCAATAGATTCTTCGTTCTTCCGCATTTCCGTCCAAGTTCGATCTTCGAGCACCTCAAAGAGAGGAGAGAGAGAGAGAGAGAGAGAGAGAGAGAGAGAGAGAGAGAGAGAGAGAGAGAGAGAGAGAGAGAGAGAGAGAGAGAGAGAGAGAGAGAGAGAGAGAGAGAGAGAGAGAGAGAGAGAGAGAGAGAGAGAGAGAGAGAGAGAGAGAGAGAGAGAGAGAGAGAGAGAGAGAGAGAGAGAGAGAGAGAGAGAGAGAGAGAGAGAGAGAGAGAGAGAGAGAGAGAGAGAGAGAGAGAGAGAGAGAGAGAGAGAGAGAGAGAGAGAGAGAGAGAGAGAGAGAGAGAGAGAGAGAGAGAGAGAGAGAGAGAGAGAGAGAGAGAGAGAGAGAGAGAGAGAGAGAGAGAGAGAGAGAGAGAGAGAGAGAGAGAGAGAGAGAGAGAGAGAGAGAGAGAGAGAGAGAGAGAGAGAGAGAGATGAGAGATCGGTATCGTTCGGTCTATTATCCGCAGCCACGAAAACTGTATTTCCACCGCATGAACTGCATGACACTCGAAGGGACGCGTCGTAAATCATCCCGACCGCGTGCGGGACATCGGATTGCATTTACAGAGCAAATAAATCTTTAAGACGGGTAACTATGCGGGTCAGCGGCATCGGCGCTTCGTGCATGTTCGCGCAACGCGAATCACAAGTTAACGCGCGTCTACCTAAAGTGTCTGGTACATCGCGTATTCAAGATTCTTCTTTACAATAAATTTACATTGAATTTTATGAACAATACAGTACGCGTATCGCAACGCAAGTTTGACTTCTGTACGAGTAAACTTTATAAATCTAATATTTTCCTTTTATTCCGTGTTATTACAGGTTCGAGTATGTGACATGTACGCATCTTTGAAAGAATAGTCTTAATGCAAGAATAGCAGGATTAAATTAATATTTTTTTTAAACTAAATTAAGATAAAGTTATGATTTATAAAAATAATTTAGTTGCATTAAAAGTTGTATGAACAAAAAATTAAATCAGTTAAAAGTTGTATTAAGTTTAAATTAAGTTAATTTAATCTTAAAAATTAATTTTGCATTATTTATGTTAAATTACATTATTGTAGTTTTTTAAAATTAGATTACTCTAAATAAATAATAAAACAATTGTAATATGAATCATCAAATAAATTTAATATTTTATTTATAAGTTAAATTTATACGAAATAACAAGGAAATATTGTTTTTTTATATGAGAACGTGTTTTTCTCTTTTATAATTTTTATTTTCTACATAAACTTTTAATTTAGGAAAAGAGTTAATAAATTAAAATTTAAATATTTTAAAAATAACTAGTTAAAGTTAAAAATAAACTCATTTAAGATTAACTTGTAAAATTAAGTTAAAAATTATTAACTTTTTAACTTTATTATTTATCTTTTAACTATTTAATTAGTATTATTACCCACACCTCCCCAATGAAGAATAGCTTTCTTACTATATTAATCAATTGATAGTATTAATGAATAATCTATCAATATCTGCCATCACTCGAGCAATCTTCGCTTTTATATTAAGTTACGTTATGCAAATATTCAAATGCTAAATGCAAAAGCTCGTATTCAACACGTAATTATCTTAATGTAATAATTATGGCCTTAATTTGACAGAATAACGTAATTTGACTAATGTTTAGCTAATTTTATTTATCATTAATCGAATTTCGTCAACATTTTAGCATTTTATTCTTTTCTCATAATATATATGGTATCATTAATAACCGATTAATGATACCAGTACACTCAGCGGTACGGCAAATCGTTTTACGTGAATCACATTTAACGACGTAACGATTCTGTTTCAGTTAATACAGTTTACCGATAACATCTTCCGCTTTCCAATTTTCTCTCTGCATTTCAGGTAAACAGAGAATAAAGCTACGATTTATATGATATAACATATAACAATACTGCATTTTACCCGAGAATTATGCGTATTTGTTTGGATATGTTGACTTAGCACCCTTCCCTCTCTCCACGATTTTCCGACATATTATGCATCCCATCGTGCTCGTATAATCACAATATCAATGTAATCATGCATTCAGATATTAATCTCATATCCGAGGCATTATAAACGTCCAAGTGATTAATTAAGCAACAAATAACACTCGTAAATTAATTCACCGTAGGCAGTTAAATTACCGAATTGATCGATATGTTTTCAGTTACGTTGTATAATGTTTTAATCATCATGTGATTTTTATGTTTTGTACCAAGGCATCCAAATTAAGTACAGACAACTAATATTTAAAATGTCAATTTTCTACTAATTCTTTGCTACCTATAATAAGAACATAAATCATTTAAATATATTGTGTACATATATCTAAAATCACGCGGTTATATCTCTGATTACAATTATAACAATCAAAATGTTGTATAAAATATATGTAGATTGAGAATATATTTTTACAAGTACAAAATTAAATTGAAATAATTCTCCGTTTAGCTTCAACTATAATCTTTTATGCGATTACATACAAATGTAGTGTTGCCACGAATACGTGTTACCATCAACATAAAGTCAAAGAAGGCCAGGAGCTTTTAATCGGAACTTAAGATTGTTACAGTTCTTGATTGTCGTTAAGTGGATAACGTCCAAGTGTTTCGATGTCACTTTACCGTATCCAATCAAGAATGTCCACGTTGAAACAGCTGATCCAGCACGCTACAACGATTGCTGGTACGTGAGGTCGCGATGGCATGTATACACATATACTGCCGCTTCGCTTGAGTTTGTAATATCTTTCTCTTTCCACAGTTCGCCCCATGTTTCTCACTTTTCCTTTTTCCCTCTCCGTTTCACGCTCGTCTCTCTCCCTTTTTTTTTCTTTTTTTCTCTTATACTTTCTTAAAATCTCAACTTAGCTTCTCTCTCTTCTCTTTGCCACGTGCAGCCGACAGTCTTCTTGCTTCTTCGAACTTTCACGATTTTCACTTTTCATGGATATATTTGTCTGCTTAAACTTAAACGATGTAGGATCAAAATTGTCAAATATCCAAGTCAACGGGGCGAGAAAACCGCACGAGCGCGTCCACTCTGTTTCTCTTCCTCCCTCCCTTCCCCCTTATTTCCACCACTACAGATTTGTCATGAAACCACCGTTGAATACAACTCCGTGCCTCTATTCAATCCTCTCGCTTAAAATCGGTCGCAAAACTACGCGGTAATGGTTTTTGCACAATGCTATTAACGTTGAACTAACGAAGGGTATCTACTGCGCTCACTCGATGTTAAGACGGAAAAGTCGAAATGTAGGAGTGTCACGGGATTGCGCCGGGTACCAGATATAATGCGAACGAAATAATTGAGAGTTCCTCATTTTCTAACGACTGCTATCCTTTACGTCACTGAACTAAAATCCGAATTAATTGAGAGGATTGAGGCGGAAGCAATCTTGGTCAAGAAACAAGAGAGAACTTTTTTCATTCTCAAGGAGAGTTCGATCTCTCTCCACGTTTTCTGTTGACTCTTTATTTTTTTACAGTGTTTTTCTTTTTACCTATCTCTTATTTTTAACACAAAACCGCATATTATTAATAAATTATTTTTATTTTTTTTCGTAGCGCTTACGATTGGTCTTTAAGATATAAAATGATATTGCGTTATTAAATTTTGGACGATTAATTTATTGCAACTGTTATATTATTTCAATGTAAAAACCTATTCTCCCTCCACAACGACCGTATATCTTCAGAAAAAGGAACGACCCGGCACGATAGTGACTTAAGAAATGGTAGTACACGCTACATGCGATATCATTTAGCCATTTATTCTGCTAGATATCGTAATCCGGCCGCAGAAATCCCTTCGGGCTTTGCGCAGCGCCAAAAACGAGCTGTTCCCATCTGTTGAATATCCGCGAAAAATGCCGCAGTTTTAGCGGAAACGTGTCGGGGAAAGCATAAACGCTGAGATTTTGTACACACTCTCCGCTTCCAGGGCTCACGTCAAGGGATCAACCCCTGACCGCCGGTTAGCAAACGATACGTGATGTCGGTCCTGTGCAAAGAGCACGAGAAATCCTGAAAAAGAGCCTTATCTCTCAGAGCGAAGGAGAACCGCGGCGAACGGGAACTCGATGCGAGGATAGTTCCTGCAACCGAGAGGGGGATGACAAGAATGGTGGTGGAGGTTTCGTGGTCGGCGTCGAGTCTCGCCTCGTTTCCATATCGAGCGACTTTCGGGAGGGGTAGCGGTGACATCGTAACTCAATTTTCGCCCTCGCGCTCCGCAGCACGGGCGAAGGGGCACGAAAGTCTTGAAGGGAAATGCCGTGAGAGACGACGAATCGATCGAACGCTCGTCGATGCTCGATAACATTTCGCGCCTCCGTGCTTGCCGTTCCACCTCTGCCCTTTTTTTTCTTCGACGATCTTCGCGCGGCGCTTCACCTCTTCGGCGCGGCGCGGCGGCGGCTTATCCCATCTCCGGAAAGTCCATTAGTTCTCAGATCATCGTTACCTGTAATTCAATTCCGGCGGGTTTTCCAGGTGAGGCAAGGTGAGACGGCAAAAGTTAGGTAAGGCGGCGAAGCAAGAGGCGCAAAATAAAACGCGCTGAGGCGAGCGAAAGCACGAGGTAGAAAAGTATTTGAGCACATTTAGAAGGTTTTCTTAGTACTTCACTATATATTGCAGTCTACCGGCTAGGAACGAGAGAGAGAGAGAGGAGAGACAGATTTTATAAATTTCCTTAGTGACGCTGGACAATGTAGCTGCTATTATGACTTGTAAATTTTCCATTATATCCTCTAGGTATAATTTACAAGAATATAAATGTGCGCGGTCTGATTACTAATTATAAACTCTCTCTCTCTCGCGTAAACATTAACGTCTCGTTTTTCTCAAAGCCATTACGAACCTTGGCAACGAACAAATTGAGTTAGTCCCGACAGAACATTTTTACGATTTCCTCTCGCAATCATTTGAAGCATTTGTGGTATGCATTCCTTTCGTGATTCTTTTTCTAGGAAACATATCTTTTAATTGATCATTCTTTATACTTTCAGAGAAAAATTATTATTGCTGATACTTACGTAAAAGTATATTAGAAGAATAGCTTTGGAGATATTCGACCGTTAATGTAATACATACAATGTAATACAAATTGAAATAAGAAAGCCTTGCACGGTCAAGCTGGATCTTAGTACTTTTTATAAATTTTACTTGTGTGATTTTTATATACCTTCT